>CAIGRB010149419.1:6091-37860 GCA_903798255.1 Fraxinus quadrangulata
TAGGATGTATGAGTGATATACGAGCGTATACACATGAGTCAAATATTAAATTAGATTTACGAATGTCGGATAAAGACGAGTCTACTTCAAGCAGTAATAATAAGTCAACTTGTCGGATGAGTTGATACGACGATTTGAAAGGTTATTTGAGGACGTGAGAGACAGATTGGTAGCGGTGCCAACCGAGCCGAGTGGCTCATCGGCTCGACCACTCGGCTCGGCAAAAATAAGCCCGAACACGAGCCGAGCAGGCTGGCTCATCATTTTGACGAGCAGCTCGGCAAGAGCCCACGAGCCTCGTTGAAGGCAAGCCTGGCTCATGGGCTCGTATAAAATGCGAGCTAAGAGCCGGCTCGGCTCGTGGCTCCCAAAAAAATTAAAAATTAAAAATTCATAACCAAACGGTCACTGGTCACCGAATTTTTAATTTTTTCTTTCAATTTCATTTCCCCCTATAAATACCCATCCATTCATCCATTTTTTTCACCAAACTTATTACTATCAATCTCTTATTCTTCACTCTACTCTCTACATTTCAATATCATTATATAGTATATACTCTTCTACATTTTATTTTTAATCGATTTTCTACACTACTATATAATCTACATCCACTTCTCAATTCTACTTGAACATTCAATTTTAATTATTCAATATCAATTATCTTATTAAAAATTTCCAATCACAAATGGATCCACGCTCATTTATTGAAAATTTGTTCAGTTTCCAAGGCAAAATACCTGCTCAAAGTCAAATTAGGAATGAATTCGTCGGTCTAAATGAATTACCCATTTTAGAAAATATTCAAAATTTTGATGTTCATGAATGTAGTCATCCAATTGATTTGGATGAAATTGATGTTGATGCTAGTCATCCAATTGATTTGGAACAGGATGAAGACCCTGCATTAGATATTCCCGATGCAAAAGGGAAGAGAAAGGGGAAGAAGCAGGTAAAATGTTGGGACCATTTTAAATTGGTTCAAACTGATCGTGTGATTGATGGAATTTCAGAAACCAAAGCAGTATATAAATACTGTCAACAACGATTGGCATGGCAAAAAGGTATTGGAACCACCAACCTCAACCGTCACTACAAAACATGTGCGGGAAAACATGGACTTCTTCCAGCTGGTCAAACACAACTACAGTTGGTAGTCCAGGTGCCAGTGCTACTACTATGCAACTTTCTACATAGATGTATTCGGAGGAGAAAGTTCGAATGAGAATGGTGAAGTTTGTTGTCGCGACGGAGTTGCCATTAACAATAGCGGACAACCAACATTTCGTTTCTGCGTCAAACAATATCATCAACCGAGGTACGTTGGGATAAGTCGCAATACTCCTCGTTCTGATACAATTGAATATTTTCTTAATTCAATAAAACTATTGATTGCAGAGTTAGAAAAATATGGGGGTGTGTTATCTTTAACTTCGGATATGTGGGAATGAATTAATAAAAGAGGTTACATAGTTGCAACTACACACTATATAGACCCACTTTGGGTCTTGCATAAAAAATTATTACTTTTAAAATTATTGAGTTCCCGCACAATGCTAACAATATATTTAATGCTATTTTGAACATTATTAGATAATATAAATGAGAGAGTAAAATTCGTTCTTTTACGTTCGACAATGCTAGTGTAAATAAGCCCGTTATCGATAAATTGCATAGATTACTTCAACTCGATTTTGATGGTTATTTATTTCATATTAGATGTGTTTGTCATATTTTTAATTTAATAGTATAAGACGGTTTAAAATATATTAAGGATGAAATTCAACGAATTAGGAATGCACTAGTCTATGTACATAGTAGAAAACAAGCATTTGAGGAATTTTGTGGCGAAGCTGGGGTGTCACATATAAAAACATTTATTAGTGACGTAGGGTATAGATGGAACTCCACATACTTATTATTCAAATCATGTGAAAGTTTTGAACATTTAATTGCTGAATTTTATAACAGTATGCCTATGAGAGACGACGGCGATACTATTTTAAATGAGTACGATTGTCATTTAGTTTTTAAAATTAAAAATTTTTGACAAGTTTTTATGATTCTACAAATATTTTGTCTGGTGTTTATTATCCTATTTGTTGTATGGTCCTTGAATATATAATTGCTAGAGCTTTTCATAGATTTAAAGATGATCCCGATTTTAGTTTAGTTATATTTTACATGGAATTAAAATTTAGAAAATACTGGGAAGATTTTTTGATGTTATTTTCGTTAGCATGCGTCATGGACCCCCTATATAATTCATTGGGCACTAAATTTGTTATTGATCAAATTTCAAATACTTTAACTTTTAACGTACCTATTACTTATAGGAATCTGGAACAAACTTTATGTGAAATGTATGAAGTATATACTTCACGAATGGGTACACATATTACTCGTATCCCTCCGGCTCTACAACTATTCCTCCCACTAATATAGGAGATGGCGACGCTGAAGTTTTAAATTTATTCCAATGCATGAACTCATATAGATATGATTCAACTACATATGCATGTGGTTCCTCTAGTGGTAGTAGTAGTTTATCTTCCACTGCATGTACTCAAATATCGAGTGATAGTCCAAATGAATTGCCTGATATGGGTTGTAATCCCTTCGGCTCTAGGTTAGATGATATGTTAGATGAATTAATGGATCAAGCATATTTAGTAAAATTGATCTTAAAAATGGTTATCATAAGATATGTGTTGTATGAGTTGTTAGTCATGCCATTTGGACTTACTAATGTACCTGGCACATTTATGAGATTAATGAATCGTGTTTTACGTGCATTCATAGGTAAATTTGTAATAGTTTAGTTTTATGATATCTGATATATATAGTAAGGATCTAAACGAACATATATGGCATTTAAGATGCGTGCTTGTAATCTTAAGGCAAGAACAACTTTATGCTAACTTTAAAAAGGCACATTTTATATGGAAAAAATTGTTTTTCTTGGTTATGTCGTTAGTGCAAAAGGTATTGAAGTGGGTGAGAAGAAAATCAAAGCCATCAAGGAGTGGCTAACACTTAAAAGCATAACTGAGGTAAGAAACTTTCGTAAGTTAGCTAGTTTTTATAAGTGATATGTTAAAAACTTTAGCACACTTGTCATATCACTCACAGAGATTACAAAGAAAAGTGCATGATTTTATTGGGACGTTGAACAAGAACATGCTTTTAATACTATTAAGGATAAGTTATGTACAACATAGGTTTTATCATTATCTAACTTTAACAATACTTTTGCACCAGTATAGGCATTGGAGCTGTTTTGATACATGATAAAAGACCAATAGCCTACTTCAGTGAAAAGTTAAGTAGAGGAGCTCTCAACGATCCTATATATGACAAGGAGATGTATGCACTTGTTCAAGCTTTGGAGACATAGCAGCACTACCTATGGCCAAAGGAGTTCGTACATGACATCGACCATGAGTCCCTGAAGCATTTAAGGGGTCAAGGTAAGGTAAACAAGAGATATGCAAGGTTGATGGAGTTCATCGAGACATTTTTATATGTTATTCGATACAAACAAAGGAAAAGAAAATGTGGTAGCAGATGCTTTATTAAGGAGGTACGTACTTCTAACGTCTTTAGATGTCAAATTGTTAGGATTTGAATATGCTAAGGACATGTATGCTAATGATCCAGATTTTTCTAATATATACGAATCATGTGATAAGGGTGCTATGTATAGATTTTTTAAGCATGATGGGTATTTATTTCGGAAAAATAAGTTATGTGTTTCTAAATATTCAATTTGAGAATTATTAGTACGTGAAGCACATAGTGGAGGTCTGTGAGTCATTTTGGTGTTAAGAAAACCTTAGAGATGTTAGGTGAACATTTTTATTGGCCTAAGATGAAGGTTGATGTTAATGGGGTTTGTAGTAGATACATCACTTGTAAAAAGGCTAAAGCTAAGGTTTTACCTCTTGGTTTATATATACCGTTACCTGTTCTTAGTGAACCTTAGGTTGATGTGTCTATGAATTTTGTGTTGGGTTTACCTAAGATTAAGAAATGAAGATATTCTATATTTGTGGGAATAGATAGATTTAGTAAAATAATACATTTTATTCCATATCATAAAACTATTGATGCCACCAGTATTGCGGACTTATTCTTCAAGTAGTGCGCTTACATGAGATTCCCAGAAGCATTGTATCGGATAGGGATGTTAAATTCCTTAGTCACTTTTGGAGGATTTTGTGGAATAAGTTAGGAACCAAACTATTGTTTTCTATTATTTGTCACTCACAAATGGATGGGCAAACTGAGGTAGTTAATTGGACTATGATACAATTGTTACGTACTATAGTTAATAAGAATTTGAAGAGTTGTGATGAGTGTTTTACCATTCATCGAATTTGCATATAATAGGGACGCGATTATACTACTTCTCACTCACCTTTTGAAATTGTATATAGTTTTAATCCACTAACATCTTTGGATTTAATTCACCTATGAATGAAAGGGGTAGATTAGATGAAAAGAAGAAGGCCGACTTAGTAAAATACTCCATGAAAAGGTAAGGTTGCAAATTGAGAAGAAAAATGAGCATTATATTTTTCAAGTAAATAAGGTATGAAAATGCGTTACATTTGAACCAGAAAATTGGATTTGGGTACACTTGAGGAAAGAGCGCTTTTCAGATCAAAGAAAGACGAAGTTGCAGCTACGGGAGATGGCCCATTCCAAGTCCTTGAAAAGATCATTGACAATGCATACAAATTAGATTTTACAGGTGAGTATAATGTTTCGACTACCTTTAATGTCTCTGATCATTGAAGTTAAAGTCTCAATAGAATTTGAAATTTATGAAAATTCAATGGTGAACCCATTTCTTGAATCTCTAAACTTCCTTCTCCTTGTTTAAGTGTATTAGATCCAGATGAACCTCGAGCAGACCTATTCGACCATGGGTAACCGTTTAATTGCTCCAATTGAGGTTGGTAGGTAGTTTGATGTGGTAGGACTGGAAAGCTAGTTTGGTGGTTGTCTTTCTTATTTATGGTGGTGGCGCCTTTGGACGATGATGTGCGGGTAGTGGTAGTGGCCGACCTTGGGCGGTAGTGCCAACCATCGATATGGATGGGACTATGGAAGAAGGACCATCGACCTTTCTGTTTTCATGAGAGCGGGGTAGGGTGTGTAGGGTGGGATGTGATGGGGTGGGATGGGATGGGGTTGGGTTGGGGACCACTTCTTATTTCTTATTTTTCTTTTTAAATTATTTTATGTTAAATTTGTATAGTTACCATTTTGCCCATCTTATAGTTGGATAAAATTATTTTTTCTAGACAACTAATGGTCCTTCCATCCATTTGGATCTCCGTTGCTAATTTATCAAATGTTTGGGAACTCCGTTGACACAAATTGAATATTGGGGTAAAAGTTTAAAAAATAAAATATTAGGGATAGCTAATGCAATTTTCCAATTTTTTTTTTTTTTGGTATCATTCTCATTTCCTGGGTCTTTTTCCTATTTTTTTTTTTTAATGAAAAATGATCAATTTGGAATTAAAAAAAATTATGAAAATATTCGCATCTTCTTTTTCATCTATATCTCATATTTTTCAACAAAAAAGATCACTTTGTAATTATAAAAATATTAATTTATAATTATTTTTATATGTTGATAGGTTGTTAATAGTAACTTTCAACAATATTGAAAATTATATATTTTTTTCAAAGAGTACTAAAATGTTATTAGTATTATTATTTTTTGTATTTTGTCATTTATTTATCTAGTTGATGAAATGACATTTTTTTTGTATTTTTTAAAAAAAATCTTTTTGCTCACATGAGAAATATAATTTTGATAATATAAGTTATGTACTATTTGATTGTGCAAACAACAATTTACAGTAACATTTTATTGAACTAAGAAATATAAATAACTCAATAAGAGAAGAATAAACAACAAGTGTTGTAGGCATATAACTTTAGACACATGAACTTATTTGAGAAAATTAGACTTTTAGAAAACGATTATCAGCCAAGCTAATGCTTCGAGTTGAAGTAATCAAACTATTGGAGAATCTTCATTTGTTGAGATATCGACTTGCATAGGTGAAATCTAACTAAACTGGATAGGTTAAGGAGTTTGTTGTATGAATTCAACCATAGAATAAACCTCAGAAGAGAGTTTAATGAACATGTTTGGGACGTGCATCTTAAAAGAAGTAAAAATATATTTGACTATTGAGGATCGGGAATCAAATCAACTTATGAATTTATTATGCTTGACTTGACTCCTTACACACTCACATCAATTTTACATTGTATAAGAATAATTTGATTTTGGTATTGTGACTTTGAAAACTCTTTATATATTTGACATGATAATTCCAAAAATTGAGATGAAATTGCAAGTTATCTAGCAATTTTATTTTGCATGTTTGTTTGTTCAGATAAGTATATAATTTTGTCCGAGAAAGAATAAATATTCAAGTTTACGAGTATCTAATAAGTGTATTTTATGTACTTATCTTGACCGTTAAACATGGATATTTGGGAGTACTTTCCGAGAATTATTGCTTAATCTAATGTAAATATTGTTTATTTATGCAAAAATCGACGTTGGACGTAATTTGGAGATAATGAAAGAAAAATCGAGCTAAAAGTGTGGAGTTTGTGCTTAATTCTGAGATATGAGACCAGTTGAACAAGAACTTAAAGATCAATTATTTGAGTTGCAAATACAACATACATAAGCTGATCAAAGAATAAAAATCAGGGACCAAATTTCATCAAGATCAAAGTTGAACCCTGCTACTCTAGATTTGGAAGTATTATCACTAATTTTATCTTTAATATCATTAATGTGGAAAAACGATTACATTTTTCTTCAACATAATAAACATTAACGACTTCATTTTTTGAAAATAACTTGTACATCATAAAATACAAAATAATTAAATAAACATTAACTTTATTTTTAAAACCAATTCAATATTTAAATGGATAATACTGAATCCTGTCACCACAAATCTTCGTCTCGAATTATCTTACTTTCATCATTTGAAAAATTGGAATAACATGGAATGAGTTAAAGCTCAATAAGCAAACCTCGTGCATATGTTGCATGCTCATGATATCTTTATAAATTACTTTTTAACAAAAGGAATTTTCTCAATATGTGTCCCCTTTCTTTCATTTCCTTAAAAAACATTAACGTTAACGTCATGGCTCACTTGATGTATCACTTATAGCTAATCAAAATGCAGTGGGTTGTGTTATTTAGAACCTGATAGAATCTATCGATAGCAACTCAAAGCCGTTAACATTAACATTGAATATTGGTTGGGTGCACCGGTGCCCCACGGCGCATTTTCCACTTACACCTTCATGGTATAGACATATACCTAGTAACAAAAACATTATGAATACATATCTTTCTAAAATATTACTTGACTTCTTGACATTTGGAAACATTTTATTTCTTGAAACATCATTTATACTTATGGATGCATTGGCATATATAAATATGTACGAAACATTTATGACATAAAATATAATAATCAAATATCATGTTCACACAATGACAATTAAGATAACACTTTTATACATTTAATCATATGACATACGCAGGAAAACGAGGGGAGGCTTACTTACTTGAAAACCTTAGAGATTCTTTCAGAATGACGAGTGGAAATGTTCTGCCGTAAGTCGACGTGCCAATGATCCTAGTTGATTACCATTAATTAATTAATTTATTCTCCTTTGTAGACATTAATAAAGAAAATATAATTCCACAATTTAAATGTACTCTAAGTATTAGTACTAAATACCTCAATTCTCAAACAAGGTGAAGTGTGCCTCAATTAAATAATGTGCATCAGCATACAATTAACATGCTGTGGCTTTTTAAACCCTTTGCATTTCTACTTATTCATACTTACATAAACAATGTGCTAATGTTAGGAATTTACTTAACATACATGGTGGAATTTAAACAAAATTTTAGTTCTCACCAAAGATCTTCTTTGTGATTAGAGAGAAACTGTGATCAAGAATTATACATTTGATGAATTCTGCAAACTTCTTTGCTTGTTTTGAATACGAACAATCACGATCTGCAATTCACAGTTGTCCAATTGTTCAGCCTCCAATAAAAATCCACGCAGAGAACAAGATTGAGAGAACTGGAGTTTTCTTTTCTTGTACTAGCAAGAATAATAATAATAATGTCGTGTTATGAATTTTTAAATCCTAGCAGTCTATGAATAGAAGTCCGAGTGGGCTAAGCCCATCTCTTAAACTTAACTCGATCCAATATTTAATTAATCCAATAAATTAATTTGGAGGTATTAATAAGCAAGCCAATTAATTAATTCTCCAACACTTGTTAATTAATTGGTTATTTTCATTCATCTAGTTCTTCTTTTGTGTGTGACATGTTAGGTTCTCAATCATGATATCTAATGACGTGAATTATTTTTTATATAATCAAAATCGATAAATTAAAATGCTCCTTTTAATTATAACCAACTCACATCTGTCGTCCCAAATTGATATCTGACGATGTGTTAAGACAATACACGTGACGAAAAATTTCACGTGGTATGATAAAACAAAACTTGTTCGTTTATTATGAAACTATAATTATTTCGTCTATATGATCTGATTAATTACGAGATATGGATATGTATCAACCTCAATTAGCTTGTGAGATCAGTTACTTACTTTACAAGTAAAAAATATCACACATGATGGTCTATCCGTAATAAAGATATTTGTATATCGTTGTTACTTACAATCACAGATGATTTAAGATTCAGTCATATTGTAATTTGCATCTCACATTCACAATTCCTTGTAATTAACAAATTACTAAAACTTAAATCTACGTACTCTATTGTTTAATATAATTTATTAGAATAGTAAATTAAATAAATAATAGATCTTGTCAAAATAAATGTATTAAATATATTAATTACAACCTAAATTGATTGGATGTAGGGCATAACACTTGAAAACTCTCACTTACACTAGATTCAATCACTTATGTATCTAATACCATTAGAGTCTATGTTGGAATTTTGGTGTGACTCGAATTTCTTTGTTGAAGTGTATGAAGAATTCTAATTGAAGTGCACGTCATAAAGAATTCAAGTTTGGAATGCTATTGGAGTCATATGTTAAGTTGAAATTCTACTTTGGAAACCCATTGAGAGTTAGAATTTGTATTGGACTTGAAAATGTTGAATTATGGATCGGGAAAAAAAGTTGTCGCTTTTTCGCTAGCCTACCGCTAATTGGACGCTCGAGCAAGGCCGACAGAAATACAACCCGAGACTTGTTGCCCGCCTGTTGATACCCCATCGCTCGACTGTCGCTCGAGCTGCGGTGTTACCGGCCCAAGCTTGTTTTTACATTTTTACTCATTTTTGACATTCTGCTTCAACTACAACTCGCCTATTAGGGTTTTGGACGTCCCCTACATGTTTCCCTATAAAAACCATGCTCTTCTATACAATTTTAAATGTGTGAGATATATGATTACAAGCTTTTAGGATCTTTGTAATTTTCTCTTCTCCATTATTTATGGGTCAATAAAATTTCATAATTCCTCCGCCATATTCTTGTTTTCTTTTATTCTTGATCAATACTTCATATTGTGCCATATAACTTCAACATATCAGTTTGGTGGTTGGTTTCACAACAAATGACATCAATCTCTAACAAGCGATATCATATCAAATATGGTATCTTGCTTGTTTTTACTGACAAGTGGTATCAAAGCTTAGGTTCAGTAGTTTCGCAAGTATTTTTGATTTGTTCGAAATTTTTGTTTGTGTGGACTTCCATGAAGTATGACATTCCACTTTTGGATCGGAGCACTAGATTTTTCTTATGACAGGTTAAGATACTTGCAGTACTTGCACAACTAGATTTGGATGATGCGTTGCTAGGAATTGACAAGATGTCAGCAACTTTGATTGCGGAGGAAAAATTACGGAATGATAAGAAGGCAATCTCTCACATATATCTTCATCTCTCAAATACTATTCTTCGGGACATTTTGAAGAAGAATTCTGCAACTACTTTATGGTTGAGGTTAGAATAATTGTGCATGACGAAAAGTCTGACAAGCAAGTTAAACCTCAAGCAGCATTTATACTCTTATCGCAAGGTAGAAGGATGATCATTGGAAGATCACCTGGCTATATTTAAGGAGACCGTCGTTGATTTGAAAACTTTGAAAATAGAGTATGATGAAGAAGATTTGGCCTTGATCCTATTATGTTCGTTGCCCGCTTCATTTTTCTTCTTTTAGAGACACGATCTTGTATAGTCGTGATACTCTCACCATTGAGGAGGTGTATGATGCTTTGTATTTAAAAGAGAAGATGAAACATCTTATTTCTGAGGTTCGAGATAGAGCTAGTTTTGTTGCTATTGGTAGTTTTGGAAGTGGTAGATCGAAGTCGATGTTTAGTAATCAAATTTGTAACTACTGCAAGAAGAAGTGGCACTTGAAGACGGATTGCTACAAATTGCAGAATAAAGAAAGGATGACTGCAAGTAGAAATTCAAATACTTCAGGCGAAGTAGACCTCATGGAGAACGTTGTAAGTGATGGAGAGCTCTTGGCTATTTTTGACAGCAAGTCTAAATCAGATAATGATTGGATTCTGGGTTCAGCATTTATGTTTCATATGTGTCCAAATAAAGTCCAAATAAGGACTTATTTGCTACATATGAAACTGTTTCCAAAGGTGTCGTGGTTATGGGAAACAACACACCTTGTCGGTTGCTGGGATTGGTATGATTAGATTGAAACTTTTAGATAGAACAATTAGAACATTTGGCCATGCTCGACATGTTCTGGATTTAAAGAAGAATCTCATCCTTTGTACATCCTTGATTCAAAAGGTTATGAGTTCTTTGATGGAGGTGGAGCTTTGAAGGTTTGTAAGGGTGCCCAAATTGTATTGGAGAGACAAAAAATATATCAATTATACATCTTGCAGGGACATGCAGAATTTGGAAGAGTCAATCAGCACAAGTTCAGTACCGTGGTGGACATTCAGTTTGGTACAATACCTTTAGGAGCTCATAAATGGTCAGATTTGAAGAATACAACTAAGTAGAATTTTGAAGATCTGGATAATGCCGCTTGCCATCATCACCTGTGGTGCCATTGTATTTAGTTGCTAAAGACAAACCAAGTGAACAAGGTATGTGGATGATGTTTTGTTGAGCATGCTTTAAATGAAGTAGAAGGTGTACAATTTAGCAAGGGGCCTTCTGAAAAAGCATTTGGTAATGATTCTGTTTTGGGTGTGTTACAATCCATTTTGGTTAATTTAAAATCATTGTGATTTTTTGGAATATAAGGTAATTCTGCAAAGTAGTGTTTGGATTCATTGGAAGATGTGGAGTTTTATTTTTTTGTTTATTTCTGGAGAAAATAATTTTTTGATTATTGTTGAAGAAACCAGTTCATTCCTTAGTAGAATTCGTGTCAAGGTGGAGATTATTGGAATTTGGGAATGACCTGAATTTTTTTCTTGAAGTGTTTGAAGAACTCTAATTGAAGTGCACGTCATGAAAAATTCAAGTTTGAAATGTTATTGGAGTCCTATATCAAGTTGAAGTTCTACTTTAGAAGTCCATTGGGAGTTGGAATTTGTATTGGATTTGAAGAGGTTGAATTATGGATCGGGAAAAAAAGTCGTCGCTTTTTCGCTAGCCTACCGCTAATTGGACGCTCGAGCAAGGCCGGTAGAAATACAACCCGAGACTTGTCGCCCGCTTGTCGATACCCTGTCGCTCGACTGTCGCTCGAGCTACGGTGTTACCTGCCCAAGCCCTTTTTACGTTTTAACTCATTTTTGACATTCTACTTCAACTACAACTCGCCTATTAGGGTTTTGGACGTCCCCTACATATTTCCCTATAAATACCATGCTCTTCTATACAATTATAAATGTGTGAGATATATGATTACAAGCTTTTAGGATCTTTGTAATTTTCTCTTTTTCATTATTTCTGGGTCAATAAATTTCATAATTCCTGTACCATATTCTTGTTTTCTTTTATTCTTTTGTTCTTGATCAATACTTCATATTATGCCATATAACTTCAACATATCAGTTTGGTGGTTGATTTGACAACAAGTGGCATCAATCTCTAACAAGCGGTATTAGATCAATTCTGGTATCTTACTTGTTTTTGCTAACAGTCTACATGATGATCATGTTTATACTGTGACAACAGCTTTGTCAGTGGATTTGAAATGTTATCATTTGTGGGGATTCGCTCTATCTTTACGTCATTTCTTTGTATAATCTCCCTGATGAGATGGTACCGACTTTGACATGTTTGGATAGTTAATTAGACCTTAGTTCTCTCGCCTGCGCGATAACTATATTATTATCACAGTATAGAGGTATGAGATCAACAATACTAGGATCAACTCATTAATGAACTTTTTGATGTAGTCAACTTCCTTTGTTGCTTCAGCATCAGCAATATACTCGGCTTCTGTTGTTGATTCAGTGATTATCTCTTGTTTGGAATTTTTTCCAACTAACCTTTCCGTTGTTGAGAGTAAATACATATCCGATTGAGATTTGCTATCATCCTTGTCAGACTAGAAGCTAACATCAGTTTTGAAATTACGAGGTTAACTAACTAAGTTTTACCTTACGTGAAAAATTATACAATTAACAATCAACACGTCACTTTTAATTTTTTCTAGATGGTTAAATAAACAGTCCAATTATCCTAAGTTGAATTGCCGCAGTTTGTAACAATAAAGTAATAAATAACACCAATATTTATGACGGAGAAACCCAACTGGGTAAAAACTCCGGGACCAAGTCAGTTATCTCTACTATAGACAATACGAATTTACAGTAAGATGTTACCTAACCAACTCCACTAGACTTCCCGATCTAATTCGTGTAACCTGCAAGATCAGCTGAACCCATCAGCTTCCGATCTTTTGCAATTGTCTATTCCAAGTGAAATTTCAAGAACTCCCCGTTTTTGTACTTTTCTTGCACTTGTAGTCCAACATCTCTCAACCTCCACCAGCCTATGAAGTTCAATCAAGAAAATACCTTCTTAAGGGTGTTTAGGAAGTAGGTGTTTTGGATTTAATGGATTCAATGTTTTTCCCACAATCTGTAGTTGTATCAATACATGAACAAGCTCTTGAAACTTCAAAGAATAATAGGAAAGTGTTATAGAGAAGAGGCACAATGAATAACCATTCCAAATTTTGTGCATAGGCTTGGATATTTTTTTGGAGAGGGTAATTGTTGGATGGGCCAGAAAAAATACTTCAAAATCTTGAGCGATAAGCTAGCGATAGGTGAGTGCTCAGCGACAGGCAGGTGACAGACTTTCTATTTTTGTAGCTCGAGCGCCAACTGGGCGAGAAGCTAGGAAAAATGCGACGCCGTATTTCTCCTCTTTTCATACTCGAACCTTAGACCTCATAACCCAACTTATACAAATTGTACCATAGGTCTTTGACTTTTACAACACGTTACAAATTAATTATTTTGTCCACAAAATCACCAACACTAAAAATCTAACAAACTCTCTTTTGATATTCTGTGACAAAACTATACAACAAGTCAAGGAAAATTAAAAATAAAATCTAAACTACCCAAGTTTCATTAAACTGATGTCTTATGCATTCCTTGTTAAACCCGTTTCCTGAAATTCACAACTCAAGTACCCAGTGTAAAAACACGTGATACAAGAAATATAGCAATTAAACACATGATACCAAAACTAGCTTGATAGAGACGTAACACTAATGTTAAATCCAAACACCAACAAAAACAATAGCATCACAAAAAATCAAAAACTCAACCAACCAAGCATTATGATATGGAATGCAATGAAATCAATTAATCTATCCCTAAATCAAAATTGAAAAACAAAAATTAAATTTTACTTCACTCTCACCCTTTTACTAATTCAACAACCAAACTTTACCTCTCTCTCCTCCCATTTTTATTATAAATGATGAAAGGGGAAAAAACTTTTAACATTAACATATAATCACTAAAAAATATAGTCGTTAGTATGCATAAGTATAATCATTGTACAGTAACCCATCCCACATTCTCAATTCAAGTTAATTTGGAGTAAATTGTATAAGTGACCCATGTGTGTAAAATGTCACTAATCCTTTGTAAGTAGAACTCCAAACCTTAATTTTGTGAGAAATAACATGCTAAACATCACTCTCAATAAGTGTATTATTTTACTTATGAAAGTCAAATTATGTAAAGCATATTATGACCTATAAATAAAAGCTCATTTTATATGGATATTTTATTTTCTCTCTCTAACTTTAAGCATATTTTATTTTTACATCTTTCATTATTTTAGACTCATTATTATTTTTCACATCTTAAGTACAGGTTCTTCTCTATTAAGCGACTAAAATGATCCATGTAGCGAGTTTTAGGTCGGTTAAGCCAAGTTTGTTGACCAAATACATCAGGTTGCCCGTAGGTTTAATTGCTCGAGTCAAATAAGTTCTGAAGAATAACAGAAGATATTGAGCATTTTATTACTGGGGATAAACTCGAGTTTAGGTCTAATAAATATGGTCAATTCATGTTCAAAGTCACCTTACTAATATGTGACTGTCATCCCAAATCTCACACACGTGGTAGAGTCTCACTAACAATATCATAATGTGTGCAGTGCGAATGATACATGAAGACATCTATACGACATACTCCATAATAACCTAAATCAACAATGAAAACTATGTCACAGCTCATCGATTAAATTCATGCTTGATTATAACAAACAGATTCAAGTATATTATATAATATGCTTGTAAAAATAATTTCGCGCATTTTTTATTTTTCATTTTTTTGTTGTTTTTATTTTAAATCATGAATGCACCAAGCACAAAAAAAAAGTCGAACACAAAAAAAAAATGCACGAGTTTTTCCACCTAGAAAATAAATAAACAAATATGATGCATGTATAAATCAATGTCACACGATGATAAAGCATGTGCATGCACCAAAAATACATAATCAATTAAGTATGCAAATGGTGTTACCTTGAAGAGCACCGTGATATATTTCAAAATTTTTCAGATAACTTTTTTTCACCCAAACTTTCCTAACGACATGAATATTCCAGTCATTTATGTCATTATCTTGGTCAATTTACTTACCTGATTAGTAAGAAGTCAATCTGACCAACATAATCTTGATTCTTATTTCTATTTAAGTTTCGATTTCTATTTCTATTCAGGAAATGACGACACCTAGGTTTTATGTGGGGACACCTAGGTTTTATGTGTCCTAACTCATCGCAATGAAAACAAGTAGGGATAAATCTAGGACCAAATGTATGTGATCGTTGATATCTATTTCTAGATTGGCGTACTGTTTAGTAGATCTCTGTCCTACGTATCCCTTATTTTTAGGTTCGGGGTTAGGCACATTTTCAAACTGGTCAGAACTAGGGACAAATGTGGTCTTGGACATACTAGCAATATTAAGATCACTTTTATTATATCCTAGACCTTCCTTATTACCAGCAGGCTTACCCATTCCTAGAATATTATCTAGCTTTATAGAACCACTAGAAAAGGCAAGAAGTTGAGACTTGGAATGCTCTAGGTCGCTCAGAAGATTTTTAACCTGAATTTCTAATATTTCCTTTTCAACTGTTAGCTCATTAGCTCTCCTAGAGGTTTTCTCAAGCTCACTAATGAGATTCCTAACCTAAGTATCTAAAGATTCATTTATGATTTCAACTCTCTTAGGGTTGAGGTAGATTCCTGAATGTACGCTACGAGTTTTTCTTTCTCCGACTCAAGTTCCGTGACTTTCATACTTAAAACTTTATTTTTAGTTAGAATCTTAACACTCTCCTCATAGATTCTATCATAAGTCTCATGAATATCTCTCTCACTATCAGAATCTTCCTTCCATCAGAATCTTCTTCTGAATTCTCACTACTACTTATGCTCTCAACCTTCTCACTTCTCTTATCAAATCCACTCTTAATTCTCATAGTAAAGGCAATATATTTTTCACTTTCCTCACGAATTGATTTCTCACTCTGATTGTCCGAGTTAGAATTATCCGAATTTTTCCTACCGCTAGCGCACTCACTCCTAATATGGCCAAACCGACCACTTATATGCTTCTCTTGATGTTTTTGTTTATTCCTAAATATTTTTCGAAATTTTTTAGCA
The DNA here is from genome assembly GCA_903798255.1 of Fraxinus quadrangulata. Classification (NCBI taxonomy): domain Eukaryota; kingdom Viridiplantae; phylum Streptophyta; class Magnoliopsida; order Lamiales; family Oleaceae; genus Fraxinus; species Fraxinus quadrangulata. The sequence continues at coordinate 22,308 of CAIGRB010149419.1, forward strand.
AAGTATGCTAATTTCTCTTCATTAGGAGAATCTGAATTCGAGGACTCTTTTTTACTATTCCTTACAGTTTTTAAGGCTAATGACTAATCGTTTGTCGGTTTAACTAATGTCAGTTCATAAGTTTGGAGAGATCCAACCAGCTCTTCCACCTTAATAGAGTCTATATTCTTATTCTCCTCAATAGCAATAGTTTTAGGCCTAAATCACTCAGGTAAGGATTTAAAGATTTTTCTAACAATTTTTGACTTGGGTATTTTCTCACCTAAGTTGAAACTAGAATTAACTGTGTCATTTAAGCTTGCATAGAATTCATCAAATATCTCATCCTCTTTCATCCTAATCTTTTCAAACCTAGTGATCAACATTTGCAACTTAGAGTTTTTAACAGCTTGAGTTCCTTTATGTGTGGTTTGTAGAATATCCCAAACTTCTTTAACAACCTCACAAATAGAAACTCTTATAAATTTTTCAGGGGACATTGCCATAAATATGGCATGCAAGGCTTTGCTATTCCAGTTACTCTCATCTAAGTTTGCTCCAGTCCAATTAGCAATGTGAGTAGGGATAACTTCATTATTAGCCGTAGAACTAGGGGCAGTCTAACCATTAACCACACTTAACCAAATTTGCTCATCCATAGATTTTAGGAAATATTTCATTCTAACCTTCTGATAAGCATAATTATTGACATCAAAATATGGCGGGATGGATAATGAATTACTCATCTAGAAATCTAAGGTCTAGATTCGAGTTAATGATCTGATACCAATTGAAATTACGAGGTTAACTAACTAAGTTTTACCTTACGTGGAAAATTATACAATTAACAAGCAACACATCACTTTTAATTATCTAGATGGTTAAATAAATAGTCCAATTATCCTAAGTTGAATTGCCGCAGTTTGTAACAAGAAAGCAATAAATAATACCAATATTGATGACGGAGAAATCGAACTGGGTAAAAATTCCAGGACCAAGCCAGTAACCTTCTACTATAGACAATACGAATTTACAGTAAGATGCTACCTAGCCAACTCCACCAGAATTCCCGATCTAATTCCTATAACCTACAAGATGAGTTAAACCCACCAGCTCCTGATCTTCCGTAATTGTCTCTTTCAAGTGGAATTCCAAGAATTCCCTGTTCTTGTATTTTTCCTACGCTTGTAGTCCAATCTCTCTCAACCTCCAGCAGCCTCTGAAGTTCAACCAAAAAAGTACCTTCCTAAGGGTGTTTAGGAAGTATGTGTTTTGGATTAAATGGATTCGATGTTTTTCCCTCAGTTTGTGGTTGTATCAATACATGCACAAGATCTTGAATCTTTAAAGAATAATCTGGAAGTGTTATAGAGAAGAGGCACAATGAACAACCACCCCAAATTTCGTGTATAGGCTTGGGTATTTATAGGAGAGGGTAATTAGGTTGGATGTGCCAGAAAAAATACTTCAAAACAACAAATTAGGATTTTTCTGATCGATCTCACTCGAATGATAAGCTGGTGATAGGCAAGTGACGCATTGTCTCGTACATAGCATTGCATACATGATGGATCTTATTGTTAATGCATAAGGAATCTTATCTATGCGATTCATCTCATCATGTGTTTTGGAATACATATCTTTTGAGAGATAAATCCCATATGACATGGGATACAATCTTCTTTTGGATTCTTCCATGTTAAATCTTGTCAAGATTTTATTTATGTACGAAGAATGGGATAAGCCAAGAAATATTTTAGATCTATCTCTATAGATCTTAATTCTTAAGATATAAACAACTTCTCCTATGTCTTTCATGGAGAAATTCTTTGACAACCATAATTTTACCGATTGAAGCATTAGGATGTCATTTTTCATTAATAATATGTCATCTACATATAAGATTAGAAATACGACAACGCTTCCACTTGTCTTCTCGTAAACAATTGGTTCATCTTCATTTTTGATAAAATCAAACATTTTAATTGTTTCATCAAAGCGAAGATTCCAACTCCTAGAGGCTTGCTTTAATTCATAAATGGATCGCTCAAGCTTGCATACCTTGTTGGCTTCTTTGGATTCAAAACATTCGGGTTGTGTCATATACAATTCATTTTGCAAGTTTCCATTAAGGAAAGAAATTTTGACATCCATTTGTCATATCTCATAATCGTGAGATGCAGCTATTGCAAGCAAAATTCGAATGGACTTCAACATGGCTACATGTGAAAAAGTTTTATCAAAGTCAACACCTTTATTTGTTACATTTTGCTATTAGTCTTGCTTTGTATATATGGATGTTTCCATCCACATCAACCTTTTTCTTGTAAACTTGTAAACTCACTTACAATATATGGGTTTTATCCCATCAGGAGGATCGACCAAGGTCCAAACATTATTTTCACAAAATGAGTTCATTTTGGATTCCATGGCATCCTGTCATCTCTTTGAGCCAACACTTGACTTTGCTTCTGCGTAATTAGTAGGTTCATCATCCTCGATTAATAATAATTAATTAGTAATTGTGAATTCTTACCTTCTAGGAGATCTAATGGTCATACTTGATTTATGCTGAGCCGGAGTATCCTCAAGATTCTCTATGTCTTGATTAAGAGTTTGTCACTCAGCAAGTGTGAGATTAGACTTGGGTTCATCTAATTGATCAACAGTATCTATGGATTTATGAACTTTTTCAAGTTCTAATTTGCTCCCACTACTTTCTCTAGAATGAACTCTTTCTCTAGGAATATGACATATCTTGAGAAGAATAACGGAATTATAGAATTTATATACAATTGTCTCTTTTGGATATCCCAAAATATACAATTATCGGATTTAGTTTCAAACTTATCCGATTCAGCGTGCTTACATAAGCGTTACAGCCCTAAACTTTCATAGGAAATAAGTTGTGCTTTCTACCAGTGGTGAATCTAGGATTTCGAGTGAGCACGACGATAGTTGACGTTGACCATTAATGACGAAAATGAAAATCAATACCGTGAATTGAAATTACTTGTATCATAGTTCGAATTGCAAGTGTAAATGTACATTATCTACTAGTCTAATAATATTTATCGAGTAAGAATTTCAAGTTTGAAAATTGGTTAAATTACGTACTTTCTTGGTTCGATTTGTTAATAATCCTAGTCTAGCAAAAAAAAAAAGTCTATTTCATAGTTTTAAATATGAAAAAGATTTTGTTGCAATTTGTGAAGAAAAAATTGAGTCAATGCTCATTCGAATTGCTAAATTTGTTTGCTGATTAAATAGTCCCCAATGACAAGATTAAAACAAATAAATTTTTGGGCTTCAATAAATGTCAATTGTCAATTTAATTTTCTTCATTATTCTTTCATGTTTCAAAACATAGTTATCATATCCAATTCGATCGTTGACTTGAACAAATTATTGGGTCATCGAGTTAGTGGTTTAATCGTCGAGTCATTGAAATGTCGAATTTTAGTTTACAAAATTAAAATAAAGAGACAATATATCAATTACTTTGCTAAAACTGATCATATATATTTTTGTTACATTAGGTGTTGGTATCAACTAAATGCCATAGTGGTCAAACTTCCAATAATTCCAAAGGAATGCACAGGTTTGAATCTATGTTGTTGCATTATTTCTAATAACTAATCTTTTTATAATAGTGAAAAATATTAAAACAAAACATAAAGGATTGATCTTGTGGAGAGTCGAACTTAAGACCCCACTTGATATTCGCTCCAACCAATTGATCTACTAAAATTGTTGAGAACAAATGAAATTATATAACAAAAACATATGTACATTGATACACCAAAAATTAATACTGGCAGATCCAGCACGGGGCGGACGTCGGAGCTCACCCGGTGCTGGAGCTACCACAATCTCCTGCCTTTCTATAACTCGTATGGAGTTTTTCAACTGATTTAGATGGAACACGATTTAGTGTGTAGCACGTAACAATTAGTGTATGACCCCCAAAATGATTTTGGGAGATTTGCATGACTTATCATTGATCGTTCCATATCTAATAAAGTGTGGTTCATCCATTAAGACATACCATTATGCTGCGATGTATGTAGCGGAGCCCACTAGGAGAGAATCTCATTCTCTTTTAGATAATCTAAAAATTATCCTTTTAGATATTCTCCACCTCAATCCGATCCTAGTGTGAGAATTCTTTTACATATTTGTTTCTCTACTTCAACTGGAATTCCTTAAATTTTTCAAGTGCTTCATGCTTGAACTTCATCAGATATACATAACTATATCGAGAATGATCATTAGTCAATGTGATGAAGAAAGAGAAACCACCTCTAGCGGTGATTGACATAGGTCCACATACATTAGTATGTATTAGGTCCAATAATTGTACGGCTCTTTCTCCTTTTCTAGTAAAAGGAAATTTGGTCATCTTGCTTAATAGGTATGATTCGTATTTGTCAAATGATTCAAAATTATTTGACCCCAAGTATCCATCTCTATATAAATTGGAAATGCGATTCTCATCTATATGACCTAGTTTGTAATCCCAAGGAAAGGTATTATTTAGATCATCACTTTTATACCTTTTATTTTATATACTCATAATAGACGACTCAGTATCAAGAATATAAATGCCATTTTGTAATGCACCATAACTATAAAAGATCTCATCTCGATAAAAGGAACAACGATTGTTCTTAACATTAATTGAAAAATCATTCATGCCAAACATGAAATAGAAATAATGTTTTTAGTAATGGCGGGAACAAAATAGCAATTTTCTAATTCTAATACTAAGTTCAAAGGAAATGGTAAGAAGTATGTTCCTACAGTTAGTACAGTAACTCTTGCTCCCTTTCCCACATGCAGGTTAACTTTTCTTTTCTGCAGTTGTCTACTTTTCTTTAGTTCCTGCATGTTTATAAAAATATGTGATCCACATTTGGTATCTAATACCCAAGAAGCTAATGAAGTAAATATATTAACCTTGATAACAAGAATACATGAAGATGAAGTTTGAGAAGACTTTTTTCCCTTCAAGCTTGCAATATAGGCCTTGTAGTTTCTCTTCCAATGACCTTTCACTCCAAAGTAATAGCACAGGTCATCGGTCTTTGGTGTTGTCCTTGTTTACTTTGACTATTTTATTATTACTCTTAGCCTTCTTGAATGATTTCTTGAAACTTCATTTAGTCTTACTCTTAGTACCCTTGGAAGATCGAATGGCTAAAATTTCCCAGCACTAGCTTTGATATTAGGCTCCACAGTCTTCAGCATGTTCAGCAACTCAAGGAGTGTGCACTCGAGCTTATTCATGTTGAAATTCATGATGAACTGTGAATAACTCTATGGTAGATATTGTATAACCAAGTCAACACTTAGTTCATGGTCCATTATTGAACCAATTGAACAAACTTTTCAATAAAGCCAATCATCTTCAGCACATGAGCACTGACTAAATATCCTTCTACCATTTTGCATCGTTATAGTTGTTTGAAAGTTTCATATCTTTCTACTCGTGATTTTTCATTATACAACTCATTGAGATGAAAAATCATAGTGTAAGTATCCATACCCTCATGTTACTTATGCAACTCAGGCCACATAGCTACAAGCATCACACATGCTGTTGTATTATCGTCATTATCATGTTTATTGTAAGAAGCCACCTCTTCCTCAATTGAATCTTTAGTAGGTACCTCTGGAAAGGGTTGCTCAATGACATAACCAAGTTTTTTATGCTTGAGAACAATTCTCAAATTGCGGCGCTAATTGAGAAATTTTGGTCTGGTCAATTTGTTGGCATTCAGTATTCCTCTCAAATTCATATGACTACTCATGAATTAAAAACTGTAAATGACGAAAAAATAAAGAATTAATATGTATTAAAATGCATTTCATAAATTTAATATGGACTTTAATTAAATTAAATATGCTCCTACGGTTTAAAATAAATTTATGACCATTACACATAAATTAATAGCATTCATACTTGATTTCCAGTGGGTTGAGATCTCATTTGTTACATTAAAAACCTTGATCATACTCAACAAATCTCAATAAAACATTTGGGTAGATATTATTATCAACTGTATCTCCATACAATTCTTAAATTATTAAGTTGACAACTCTTTGTCTTCACACATTTTATGTGCTAGCTTGATACGCTTCTAGAACTTAATTCCTTGAGTGTACTCAACAAAATATACATTTTAGTTAAATCAAACCAATCATTTAGAAATATCAAATATTTCATAGTGTCAAATATATTTATAATAGACCAACCTTGAGTGTACTCAATAGACTGAAATCAATTTAGGACTCTTGTTTTTCACTGTAATTGATAGAAGGCAAATAATAATATCGATTTAATATTTTAATGAGGGGTTTATTATACAAATGTCTCATTAATTTACTTAATATTTTAGTGAGGGGGTTTATCATGTAAATGTCTCATCAATTTAAACATACATATAATATTGTTGATGATTATGGATTAATTCTATCTAGCCTTCCCAAGCCAAAAGGAAGACTAATGGGTCAATTTTTAGGGGTATTGCATTGAATTAGTATCAATACACCATCTCCATGGTTTCCTCCTCCTCTTGCATCTTCAATTAAGGTTGTCTAAACTAATTTAGACAAATTGACCGGAACAATTAAATAATCAATTAATCAAATTAATCAATTAATTTAATTTAGAGGATTTATTTAATTAAAATCAAATTTTAATGAAATACCAAATTAGAGTCCAACTCTAATTTCAAAGTTTTAGGGCGAGACAACTTAACTAAAATCAAATTCTAATTAAATTTAGTGTCTAACTCTAATTGCAATTGAACTAACATTTTAATTTAGGAGTCCTAAATAAAATAAAATTCAATTTAGGGTCAACGTTTAATATTTAAGTTAAAATTCAATTTTAACGAAAATATATAAGTGTTCAATTTTAAATAAAATTTTAAATGGGTCAAAATTGAAATTTTAAGGGCTAACCTTTTGAAATCTAATTTAAAACCTTTTACAAAATTACATTCAAAACTTTTGAAAAATTTCATTTTGACCCAAATAAAATTTATAAACGACCTTTACAATTTTAAAAAATTTCAGAACAAGTCATCTTTAAAATTGCAAACAGGCCCCAATATAAAATTGCAAGAAGCCTACAATTTCGTAAATTGNTTAAGTTAAAATCAAATTTTAATGAAAATATAAAAAGTAGTCAATTTTAAATAAATTTTTAATTTGGGTAAAAAATGATAATATAGGTTAAACATTACCAAAATTAATTTAAAACTCTTATAAAATTACGTACAAGACCTCTTTCTACAAATTGCAATCTGATCCAATTTCAAAATTATAACCAAACCCTTCAAATTTATAAATTGTGGAATAGGTCCTTGTTTTAAAAAAATTGCAAACTGATCCTTTTATCTTAATTGCATACGGGGGCCTGTAATTTCACAAATTACATCAGAGGCCCCCGCCTCCACCTTCTCACCCGAAACCCTAATCCTAATTTTTTTATTGGCGGCGTAAAGACGCTCTAGAATAGGGGGCCACCGCAGTAGCGAAAGCGTTGCCACTGCAATTGCAACGGCATCGCATGCCACTACAGATGTCGCTGCAAATTGTCGCGACGTCTGCTACCGTTGCCATCCGAGCGCACCTAGGTGCTGCCACCGCGCGAGGTGGCATACGTTGCCACCGTGCCGATAAAGTTGTCCCTTCTTCTGATCCAATTTTTCGACCCAAAAATTATTATTATTTTTTCTTCAAAATAGATTTTAAAAGATAGAAAATAATTTTCTATATTACTAAAATCAAGAAGAAATATAAACAATCAACTTTTGACTGTTCAAACAATTTCTAACAAGTACAAAATTGGCTCTAATATCACTGTTGGCTTAACATGCACAGCGAAATTTAAACAAAAAATTCAATTGCCACAAAAAATCTTCTTTGTGATTATAGAGAAATTGTGATAAAGAATTATACATTTGATGAATTTTACAAACTATTTTTCTTGTTTTGAACACAAACAATCACGATCTGCAATTCACAACTGTCCAATTATCCAGCCTCCAATGAAAATCTACACATAGAACAAGATTGAGAGAACTAGATTTTTTTTTTTGTACTAGCGAGAATAATAATAATGTTGTCTTATGAATTTTCAAACCCTACCAGCTATTAATAGAAGTCCAAGTGGGTTAAGTCTGTCTCTTAAATTTAATCCAGTCCATTATTTAATTAATCCAATTAAATAAATTCGATCCATGAAATAATTAATCCAATTAATTCGGACTTACTAACAATCAATCCAATTAATTAATTTTTCAGTACTTGTTAATTAATTAATTGGTTTTTCTCATTCTTCTAGTTTTCATTTTGTGTGTGATCCATTAGGTTCCTGATCACGATACCCAACTACGTGAATTATTTATAATCTAATAAAAATCGATAAATTAAAATACTTTTTTTAATTTATAACCAATTCACATTCATCGTCCTAGATTGACATCTAGCGATGTGTCAAACAATATATATAATGGGAAATGTCACGTGGTATGACAAAAATTAAAATTGTTCGTTTACCATGAAACTAAAACCATTTAGTCAATGTGATCTGATCAATTACGAGATATGGATATGTGTCAACCTCAATTATCGATCATATCTTTTATCCCACTATTAAGTCAATATAAGTCGAAAATTCATTTTCGACTTATGGGTACACCTCGACTAAGGATTTTGTTATTAACTTAAATGAATGCTATGTAGATCATAATCTCTTAGTATTTATGAGTGATGAATCTTCTATTAATCATTCACAATCGTCATATTATTCTTGACACACCCGAACAATGCCGTATTAACGACCCTCTGCAGAGCAACATTCAATATCACAAAAATATGATTGTCCTCATATAAGGCACTATGATGACTTCAAGTCAAATGATCAATTTCATTACCGAACGTTAGAAATTAACTACCGACACTCAGATAATTATCCATGTGGAATCTCCTGATCGGTCTCTAATATATTCACGTGTTTATTTAAGTGTCACACACTTTAACTTATGAGACAAAACTACTTACTTCACAAGTAAAAAATGTCATACGTAATGGTTTATCCATAATAACGATATTCGTATTTCATTATTACTTAAGACCACAGGTGATTTAAGATTTAGTTATACTGTAATATTTGTATATCACAATTACAGTTTCTTGTGATTAACAAATTACTAAAATTTAAATCTACGGACTGTATCGTTTAATATAATTTATTAGAATAGTAGTTCAAATAATAATAAATCTTGCCAAAAAATGCATTAAACATTTTAAAAGTGTTTACAATTTAAATTAATTGGATTTAGGGCATAACACTAATAACTAAAACATAGCATCTATTGCATTTTCTCTGAAATTATTGACGCCTATTAAGTTGATAGTTGGCAATACACTTAGTCGAAAGGAATTTCACTTTGCAGAATAATCCCTCATGAATCATCTTTTTTCTTTTTATCTTTTTTTTTTTCTTTTGGGATTAAATAGATAACCAAAATCCATAAGAATAAATTAGTTTCTTAACTAAAAAAATCAGCTAGAAAGAGCAAAAGATCAGTGGAATATTATATTTAGTAAAATAAAATTTCCAACATTTGAAAGCGTGCATCTTCAATACATAAATATTGTGAAAAATGAGGAAATTGGCTTGCCATCAGAATTCCACTACGCTGGAGGCTAAATTATAAAAATGTGAATAAGTTTATTAAAATTTTAGTGTAAAGTCTGAATTAAATGAAAGGAGCACCAATTTATATGAGTAAATATTATAGGTTTAACACATGAAACTCCCATAATCCATTCAAGAGGTTAAATGTCTAAACAACAGTAAAGTATATAGACACGCACCAATCATTATATTCATACCTACACGTGTTTATGAATCTTGTAGAATTTAATTCTAAAAGGATTAAATTAGCCCATTATAACAATACACATAAACTCAATTATATAGATTTATATCAATAAAGTATTATCCTAGTACCTTGTCTCAAGATTCAAGATTCACAATACCAGAACTTGAAGCAAATGATGAGTGGTTTGGCAGATGGTCGGGTTCTTGACGTGATTGCAAGGAGGTAAAGAAATCGGTAGAAATCTTGATTCTAATCTAATGATATTTATTGAGATAAAATTAATGCTAATTAGGAAAATAGACCTTAATCTACTCTTTACTAACTTATTTAGTTATTAATTTGATTTTGATTCTATTAGTTATTAATTTCCCTTGGTAATTATTCATTCAATATTTTCCAATTAACTTACCCAAAATGTGAGCAGAATAAAATTAAATTTAAGGTTAATAATTTTTTTTTTTTATAACCGAGGATGTTCGGGCCAACTTGCGCACACCTCGACTAATTTCACAGGACTCTGAAGTTTACGGTCGTATACTCACCTCAATGGCCTTGATGGGACTCGAACTGGTGACCATTGGGGAACAAAACTTAAGGATTGACCAATTGAGCAACCCTCAAAGTTAAGCTTAATAAAATTATAAAAATATCATAGTTAAAGTAATAGGAATGTTGATTGTCAAGGGCGTTCAAGGTGTAATCCACTGCAAAAATATAATTAGTCATAACGAAAATAATTATATTAGTTGAACAATAATTGTAACGTTATGAATTTAATCTAGATAGACATGGTAATCATGAAAAAGAGTAAGTAGCATAACACCTACGATCTCAGGGAAATAGCCCAATCACAAGGGTATGTTTTGCATAAGCAAAGAAGCAACCGTGTGTGCCATGTGATCGCATGGTGCAAATTCACGCGAAAAATTCTGTTTCCTTTCTTATATCGTCTAAGTTCTGAAAAGTGATTTAGCCAATGATTTAATATACTTTGGGTTTCCAATTTCGACATTCTTCATTCTACATGGAGAACAAGGTTGGGAAGGAATTTAAAGCAAATAACATCAAGAGAGTGAAGATTCAAGACTTGGAATTGTAGATCTACAAACAAGAAATTGATTTTACATCCGTTTCCTGCAATGATATTTCGGGTGATGAATTTTCGTTGCTTTTTGTTGTAATTCCATTATTGAGATGCAAGGGTGAATATATTTGTGTTGGAATGAAAATAAAATATTTTATTTCATCATTTTAATTCAAAGACCACTTATTTAGTTGATTTGCGTTATTGATTGGTATTACATGCTTATGAGTTATTTAAATACTCGATCTCCATTTAGATAATAAGTTGTTTATTTGATTTTTGAGAGGTTTGAAATAGGTAGAACATTGCCATCATCAACGCAAGACTCAATAAATGTTGGTAATAGTTTATGACTTGTTCAGTTAAATAAGTAATTGTCCACATAAATTCAGGATATGGATATTTTTGGTTGTGCTTACTTAGTTCGGCTTACCTCGGAAGAGATTGTTAAATAAAATTGGATTACTGATTGTCAATTATACACAAATTATACTAGATAACATAGGTCGAGAATTGAAATGGGGGAGTAATAGGTGGAGTTGGAATCTCAACTCGCTAGTCTCATACATGGTCTTCATGTGCAATTGGATAATCATTATGATAAATATTAGTAGTTAACGTAAACAACATCAAAAACCTCTTTTATTTTGACTACGTTTGAATTTGACATTGAGTTAATATAATTCAACTTAGAACGATACTTTTACTTCCGAATCACTTTCGAGTTTATTTAAGAAACTAGTGTTCGATTTTCCAAGCTTTCAAAAGATTGTTATTATTCTAGTCAAAGAAGATTTCAATCAAAATTTTGGTTCAGCCAACTAGGTTGATATTGCTAAATTAACTCTTGAATGAAGCGTTATGTCTTGAAAAGTAGATATCATGTTAACCTCAGTGCATGGAACGAAATCCATCTTAGTAAAATTTTCGGCCACAAACCTTGCTTTAGTTTCATCTCATTTAATTTATGACAATTCATCTTTTGATTGTCAAGTGGTTTTCCCAACAACAAATGGAAGCCAACACCAACAATTCATTGCGAACCGTTTGGATTTTAGATTATATGCTTCAGTTTCTTGTTAATTCATTGCGAACCGTTTGGATTTTAGATTATATGCTTCGGTTTCTTGTTAAGACATGAAAAAACTAATCCGCGAGAAGGTTTCATGTAAAACACAGCATTCAACACATAGTACACATACGCACTACGAATTTCTGCTTTATTTAGTAAATGTTAATTTAGTCATCATAGTTTTGATCAAGGGATCACAAAATATTTCGCTCCCATCCTGCACCCATCAAGGAATCGGGACATGAACTAGGAAATGGTAGTTAGTTCGAACCCGACCCACCCTACTCTTATTTTTTTATTTTTTATGCTTTTGATATGTATATATTTAAATCATTTTAGAAATTATAACCTACCAAAGTTTTAAACATCTCATTTCAAAATTAAGATTGACAAGTTTTTTTTAATCAAATGATACTTAAAATTTTAAATATTAATAATTATATTACAAAATTAAATATACATATTTATCCCACCTAACCAATACCCAACCACTCACACCAAAATCCTAATCATTTTCATTCTCTCTGTTTTCTCTCTTCTATCTTTGTCCCACCTTTTCTCATTGAACAATGTTGTGGAAGACGAGAAGACGTTGCAATGATGCCACCGTCGACAAGAAGATTCTACTCAATGATGCTGCTATAACAGTGATGTTGTGCGCATGGCTGTTGCAGGTGATGTCGTTCGCATTAGCCGGCGTTGCTTCAAACAACAGTGCCAAGGTTACTACGAACTCGCAGCAATGTTGCCGGAGGTGCTCCTGAGATGGAACATCGCCTGTGGCTAGAAGCGGTCAGTGCCGTAGAGAAAATTTGGGGGAGCGGCGTTTGGGGCTTTTTGTGGTTATTTCTTCCTCCTTCGATTTGATCTGCTTAGCCGGAGTTTTGTTGTTGTTTTTGTTGTTGGTCATTGGTGTTTTACATGTTTTCCATTTGTAAATAGTGGTTGTTAATGGTGTTGGTGGATGTGGTGGTAAGGTGGTGGTGAGGTGACTCGACGTTCAATTGGTGGTGGGGATGGGATGGGATTAAGATTGTTTGTGACCAACTATGGGTATTTGTGACCAACAATTTAGGTGTTTGATACAAATTATTTGGGTGTTTTGTGACCAACTATTTTGGTGGGATGGGGTGTTTGTGATCAGCTATTTGGACATTTGTGACCAACTATTTGGTTAATTTGTTATCAATAAATAATATGTGATCGATAATTTATGACCAATAATAATATATGACTTAAAAATACATTTGATGATTTGTGACAAATAATTAAATATTGAAGTAAATTTTTTATTTGTAACCAATGAATAAATTGTGATTTATAAAATTTTTAATTTGTGACTGTGAAATTATTTGTGATCTATAAAAATTTTATTCGTGATCGAGAAATAATTTGTTACAAATCAATTCGACAATTTATGATCAAATAGTATAGAATTGTGACATTAATATATTTAATTAAATAAATAAAAAAATAAGTTAATTGAGTAGAAAATGGTTTTATTCCTATTCTCTCTCTTGAAAATTTCTAGTGAGGAGAGTCGTCCGCTCCACTACCATCCCAATTTTGGCTATGCACTGTTAATATAAAAAAGAGTGTTATTAGATAATTTTAAAACACATTCTTTTTTATCATTTTTCTTATTTTTTGGTAATTTCACCATTTACCGAGAAGACTCTCTCACATGTTTACTAGTCGCGAGTAGGATTGTGCAAAAAAAATCGCGGAACCACAAATCGAATCGAACTGAACCTGTTGGTTCGTGGACCCACAATTTTTCCCCTCAAATCGAACCAAATCATTGAAAATTATTTGGTTTAAGTTTCGATTTTCAAAAATCATCAAACCAAATCGAACTGTTTCAAAATAGTTCAGTTTTTGTCTATGAAACTTGCTACCGTTAACCCAAGAATTGATTACAATCTTGATTCCCTTATGGCGCTTTAAGTATGTTATCAAAACAAACAGTAAAATGCAGTAATTGAGAAAATTAGGAAGAAGATTATAAAAAAATATCTGGCAAAGACTTGAACACGAATATAATATCATTGTTCTCAAACTATATTTGCCTCCTCTACAATGATTTTAATGATTTAACGGCAAGTAATTTATAGAATTAAACAAGCCTTATGAAAATCACCAAAAGCAAAAATGAATCTTCAAAAGAACAAGTGAAAAAATGAAGAATAATTTGATTATATAAATGAACAAAATCTCTTTCAAATTTTTGGATGAATAATCAATGTTTAATTTGATGTGCACAACAAATATTTATAGGTTTCAACCATCCCGTACGAAGTGGTTCCAAGCTCAAATCAAAATGTGCAATGTTTCATTTATCAACCACCAAAAATTCGAAAAACCCAGCCCAACGGTCGGATTTTTCTACTATGCTACCGTATAGGCTATAACTATGCGGTGACAGAGTTATAGCAATTGTTGCCTCTGATTTCCCTAAAGGCGCCAATGCGGCCGCATGCCTTTAAGGCCTATGCAACCAGGCACCAATGCGGCTGCATGCCTTTAACCGCATAGGCCATTTTGAAGGCGTCAAAAATAATTTTCTCTCTCTCTCTCTCTCTCTCTCTTTTTGTTTTTTCCATATTCATCCATTCATGACCCTTTTAATTCATCCAACCACGATTTTGAACAATAAGTTTTCAACAAAGTAAGTATTTCTTCATCTACCTATACTATTTGTGAAATAATGCTAATCATGCAATCTTTGTGATATCTCTATACAATTTACCCAATAAAAGAGTAACTATCGCATCTTATGTGTCATTTGTGATATAGTAATTTGTTAAACAGATGGAAATATATTCATGACTTATGATCTTCACATTGTTAAAATTGGCACCGTAATTTTTTAATAATTTATAGCATTTGTTTCTCTTTTAAAAATTGTCTTTTTTAGGTCTTTTTTTTGTTGAGTATGGTGGTCTGTAGAGTGGGAAAACATGCAATCTATAGTTGTGAAAGATGATATGGGTGAAGAAAACATGCAATCGATAGGTAATTCGTAGATTAAAACTAAATTGAATCGCATTCACCCCTAGTCGCAAGTACACTATTTGATATTAAAAAAAGAATGTAAAGAAGTGTTGTATGAAAATATTGTTCGTTTTAAAACCACCGCAAGTGCATGGTTCGTTAATAAGTAATAAAGTGAAATTTAGAGTTCTGAATATTGTTTCCACAAGGATTGATCTAACTTGATTTCTATTATTTAGACCTTAACCGAATATATAAAATTCAAGATGATAAAATGTTTAAATCTAATGACTAAACTATGACTAAAATATGGGAAATATGCAATTTCAACTAATGTAAATAAATGAATGCAAGAGGTTGATGAAATTAATGAATGAAAGGCGCACTAGGATCCCAAATCACCAAACAAACTCACTTTTAACCTCTATTTCACAATTTGATAACACGATGAATTGGTATAAGAATCAATGTTTCTAACTTATCCAACAATCTCTATCGAGTAGAATTGAACATATTCTAGCA
>CAIGRB010149419.1:38365-75085 GCA_903798255.1 Fraxinus quadrangulata
GGGATTTATTGTGGAGATTTAGGTGTTTATTGCGAAGACGGCATAAGATCTATATTTCAGGACCCGTGCTACAGTGTCGCGTGGGTGATTGCGGAGATGACCGCGCGCAGATACATCGGAGGTCGAGATTATTTTATTCACATGGGACCCGTGCCTCGACTGTGAGTGTCCGCTCATCCTCATGGTTACCAACGCGAGTCGTTTAGCATTTTTCATATTTCAGTGTGATAGGTCACGACTAGAATGACAACGAGACAAGAAGAATAATTCTACTTCTAAATAATAGAATTATTCAACAATTTATAGAGAAAATTAGACACTGTATGGAAAAGAAATTGATTAATACACTTAAACTAAATCAAAGTTTTAATAACCTTAATTATTACGTCCACTAAAAATATAAGACACTTGAAAGTCAACAAAATCGCTCCAAAAACTAACTGCAGCACTTTGCATATGATATTTTTCACTTTTTAAATTTTTTTTATTAAAAAGTTTTCGTTTGATACTGTATTTTCTGCTACGATTATCCATTTTAAGCGATTTAAAATCTATTAGAAAGCTTGCAATGTAGCCATGATAAATATGTTATGGACGAAGTTTAAATGTCGAAAATTATTTTATATAAATTATTGAACGCAAAATAAACTGTAACTATTAACTTCATTTCTTAAGGCATTTTTTACTCGTTACATCATTTATAGATTTTTAAATTCGAAATATTTATTTCAAAGTTTGTTGTGAATACTTCAAAATAATAACAAAAACCTTACTCGACAAATGAATAAAATAGCCCCCATAAATAGCCCAAAATTGGTAACGCCAAAACATAAATTTTTAAAAAAAAAATCTAATTTTTTCACTTTTCCTATTCTCATTTTGCAAAAATCTTAAATGTATCAATTGAATTTCTTCAAACAAATATAAATTGATTGCAAGATTAAAATAATGTTTGAATTTATATTTTAAATTTTAAAAAACACACGTATGCATCTAATTAATTGCTCCACTAAGATACTGCGACTTTTCAAATAATATCACTTTATCAAATTGTCACTTTTTCACATTTTCATTTTCGCAAATACCTTGGATATAACAATTGAATTGATTCAAAAAAAAATATGAATTGAATGCAATATTAAAATAAAATTTGAATTCGTATATTTTAATTTAAAAAAATGCACATGTGCGTACCTAATTAATTGCTTCAATGAGATACTGCGACTTTTTCATAGAGAAGTGACAGAATATCATTTTTCACACTCTCATTTTCGCAAAACCTTGAATGCATCAATTGAATTGATTCAAATAAATATGAATTGAATGCTAGATTAAAAGAAAATTTCGATTAGTATATTTAAATTTTCAAAAACACACATATATGCATCTAATTAATTGTTTCAATAAAATACTTTTTCTATGAAAAAGTCGCAGATTTTCACTTGTATTAACATAAAATATGGTTTGAATTTATATATTAAATTTTCAAAAATGCACACATGTGCATCTAATTCATTGCTCCAATGAGATACTGTAACTTTTTTTTAAGACAAAAGTGACATATTGCACTTTTTCATAAAAAAATAAAAAAATTCACATTCTCATTGAACGAACACCTTGCATCTAAGTGTAATTGATTCAATTTTTTTTTTTCATATGTATTAATATAAAAGAGGGCTTGAATTCGTACATTCAAATTTTCAAAACCCATATCTAGTTAATTGTTCTAATAAGATTGTGAATTTTTTTTGAGATTTTTTCATAAAAAGTGACAGAATTCACATTCTCTTTGTATCAAACACTTTGCACGGATCAATGAGTTAATTGATTCAATTTTGTTTTCCATATATATTACCATAAAATATGGCTTGAATTTGTATGTTCAAATTTCCAAAAATACATACGTATGCATCTAATTAATTGCTCCAAGGATAAAGTGTAATTTTTTATTTTTTATTTGTTTTGAAAAAAGTGACTGAATGTCACTTTTTCATTGAAAAGTGACTAAATTCTCATTCTCCTTTCGTCAAACACCTTGCATTCATCAATGATTTAATTGATTCAAAGCTAATTTTTCATATGTATTGACACAATCTATTTCCTTTAAAGTTCAACAATGTTATTTTCTAACATGTTTCCAATAATAATAACAAAATCATAAAAAAGAAACTTCATAAATGTTAATTATTTAGCTGAAAATTGATAATTACAGTTGGTACTTTCATAATCTATGTAAAGAGAATACTAAACAATCTTACAATAACAAAATTGGGGAACTAATTAATCAAGAAGCCAAAAACATAAAAAAAACTTGCAATTTTTTTTGTGTATTACAGAAAGATTTTCTCGATCCTTTTCCAGAGCTTTTAATGTTTTGAAATAGCCTTGATCGTTTTCAAAGTTTTGAATAATGAACGAATTTGTGGAATATTTCTTCTTTCTTCTTCCAAATTTCCCTTGATTTTTTCAGTTTGGAGACTGATTTTTGTGGTAGTCGTGAGTTTTAGGTTTGAGCGTATTTTGTACGTTCAAATATACTTAAATACCATTTAATTCAATTTTATCATGTTTTTTCAAAACTCCCTTAAATAGGGTATTTGTGTAAGTACCCATTAAAAAATGGCAAGCCGTGGATGGCTCACGAGCCAAGCCCACAAATGAATGCCGGCTGGCTCTTGTGATGGGCCTTCGGCCCATTTAACACTCAAAAATACATACCAATGTACTTTGATAGTTCGAATTTGAAGATATCAATGGTGGGAGATATCGTAATGTAGTAAAGTATGTCACATTAAAAATTTTTGCCACTCATTAGCAAATTGAAATTTACATACTAAAGCTTATGGTTGAAAGTCGACTGTAACGTCATAACAAGTAGGCAACCTTAACTCTTGCCATTGCTATTAAACTGTATTCAAAATATAAAGCATAGAAATAAATTCTCACACATACAAATTTATACCACTCGTGGATCTTAAAATTAAATTTTTAATAAATTTTGATAAAAGTTAATAATTTATTGATCCCATGAAATATGTGATTAAAATTAATTATTGACTTTGACTTAAATTAAAATTTAAATTTTAATCCCTATCAAACAATGAGCTAATATTACTTAGAAAAGTAGTGACTATAAAATTTGAAAATAATCGTTTTTTAAAAATCGACTGTTATTCATCTAACAAAGCATACTCAAAAATCAGTCACAATATGATAAAGTGACATTTACCAAGAAATCGGATATAACAAGAATTGAGATGTTACGTTTAATGACGGAGGTCAACAGAGTTGGTAAAATTGGAAGTTCAATGATTTGGTCGTGATAATCTATAAAGTATGTTGCATCACAATCTCAATGATCTCACTTAGTAATGGTGGGATTTAAATTGAAAAGGCCCTGCAGTTGAAATTAAAATCGAAATTTTAACCTATATTAAAGTCAATAATTTATTTTAATCACATATTTCGTATGACCCACAACTTTTTAACCATAAATTTCATCAACTTTTACCAAAATTTACTAAAAAAATGATTTTAATCCCGGTGACTTGTTACTGAAGGAAATGGACATAATGGAGATAAATTTATCCAAATTTACCATAATAAGCACCCCCCAATAGGGGCCTCCATGTGTCCATCATGGACACCCTATGTATTACACAACCCCATTGCTAAAACCTAACATGAAAGTGAATAACATAACAGTTACAGAATCCATCCATATCAACTTTCACCAGTAAGAAAATCAACCAAATTCAGTTTTATTAATGATTATGAACTATTTTTTCGTCCGTAAATATTAAAAAATCATTTTATTTACCATATAACCAAGCTTATTAAGTCACTAATTCAACCAAATTAATCAGTCAACATCAACAGATTTTAACTTGCTAGAGCAGATGAACTTTGTAGACACCTTAACATCCCAGAATTTCAGAAAATCCACAATACAATTACAACGATTACAAGATCGATTTGGTCTTCACCATGAACAACTACATCAGTATCACGTGCTCAAAATCTATGTACAAAAAGAGATTATGCACGAAATGAGTGTTCATTCAAGAAAACATAAACAAAGTAATCCACTGGAAATTTTACAATTTTACAGATAATTTTCATAATAACCAGACTATAATGTGTAATTTATCTTCACAATTAGTTAACTCGATAAAATTTTAATCAGTTCGTAACATTCTGCTTTTATGAGGGGGTGGAGCACTAGAGGGCATTAATAACTTAGAAAACATGCAATTATGGTATAATTTTTTACAAAAGGCTCTGGATGGTTGTTGATTAAGACATGCTCTATTACCATTAGTAAGCTTCATTCTGCTCCATTGAATGATAAGCTTAGCACTCCATTCCCTGGAGTGTTAGCTTCTCCAGTCTTTTATTAGGATAGCACAAGGATTATTATTGACAGCATCCGTTACAGTACGGTCTTTCCGAGTGCAATTCTACTTCGAAATTTTATGATGATCCAAACCTTAAAACCTGTTGACCTAGCAGCCTATAATTCGGCTTCAAGTCATCTAGAAAATCCTCTCAGTGCATGTTTGGTATGTAGTATTAGGCAATACTAAACAATATGAACAAGATTTTAATTTTTTTTCCTTGACACTATCCACCAAACATGCTATAAATTTATATCCCTAATCCCTTTTCCAACTTCTATCACAAGTCCAATTGCAACAGAAATGTGACTCAAGCTGGCATCTGTCTTTATTTCTGCCCAACCAAGTGGAGGATGTTGTGGATAGACAATCAACTTGTGGAGAAGAAAAACCTGATTCCAGTCCAGTGCAAAATGTAGAGTCATGGTTACAAGGTACGTGCAAACTGAAAGACCTTCCAAAACTATACCCAACAATTCACCTTAAATTAACACAGTGCAATCCACCACATTTAATGTGTTCAAATTGGCACTTAGTTTTAATCATCTAGGACTCCACCTGAAGGTTTCTATCATATTAGCCCTAGTTCAAATTGGCACCTAGTACAGACCCCCTCAAAGGTTTCTACAAATTTTAGCTCTAGATTTAACACTAATACCAAGATAAAATGTGTTCTTCTAACATGAAAGAAAGTATAAAAAGGAATAGGGAAAATTAGGATATAAGAGAAGGATAAGAAAAGAAGATATTGGGCCACGAGTCCTAGCCAGAATGGCCATTCCAACTAGAACAGAATTCTACCTGGAATGAGTTTTGAAAGTTCATTCTGTTTCCCATATTTAATTACTAACACGAAACAAGAATAATCACTACCACTACTCATCATCACCACATCGTCGTTACCCCATCTCGTGTTAATTGCACAAATATATGATATAACAGTGAACTTGAACTACTAAAAAAATAAGTTAACCTGTCAAGTACCAATTTCAACCCATTATTCATGAAAAGTCAAACCATATACAAAGATCAATAATCCATGATAATGCTACTATTAAAACCCGAAAAAGAAACATAAATCAACCCAACTTGGACCCACTAAATCTGTAAACCATTTTGAAGCACATTGAGACAATATATTAGAATCAACACATTTCACTTCAGTGATAGGATAGAAGAGTTGCTAAGTTGGGTTGTGTCATGGGTCGGGCGTGGCCGTGTGGGCCTAGTACAAAGGGAGGAGTGACTAATAAAAATTTGGGTTTGTTTTTTGGGGTGGCAAGGGGTGGGAGGCAAGTAAACTGGGGGAAGGACGGGACTGTTTTGAAAAAGCTAGATGAAGTGATGGCTGACCATGCCATGGAAAAGGATGGGTCAGGTTGTTCAGCAGTGGATCGGTGTTTTTGAATCTTAAGCCTAGAGGGTTGGGAGCATTCAGCTAAGGTCGCATAATGGGCAATAGAGCCGCAGCAAGGCTGTAAACTGGTGCTTAACCAGTAGAGGGTGGATAAGGAAGGGTAAGGGATTGTTGTTGGGGCATTGGATCATCCATCTAGTTTCTAGGTTGTCCTTGAAGGAGAATATCCTTGGCTCAGAAGAGGAAATGGAGTTTCAAAGACTTTCTTGGAAAGGTGAGCCTTCTCACTCTTCTGAAAAGAAAGCTAAAGACTTTTCCAGGCATTGCCAACTAGCAAACATAGTCTTATGTGTAATAAAACTGAGGTGCAAGAAAAATTCAGCATAATTTCATTATTATAAAAAAAATAAAAATAAAACAGAAGCCTAGTAATAAAAATAAAATAAAATACTAAAGAATTTTATTTCAATCCTTAATGATCTCAACTTCATTTGCTTCAACATCATCACCATTAGCTTTTTACACTTCAACTCAGGCTTATCTAATGATAGATTAACATCCTCAAACAGTCCAACACCTTCAACAGTATCAAATAGGTCTTTTATAATATCCAACATTTTGAATTCTACTTTTCAATAAAAAGTTAATTTTCTAGATAAAAGACGCAAATGACTATGAATAGAAACCAATTCTTCAACTCATTGTGGAGTCATTTTATTCCTTCTTCTAAAGTGCACAAATAAATATTATCTATTTTCAATAAATTAATGATAATAACAATAGTTATCTATTAAATAAAAAACATTGTCATTTATTGACAATACTGATGATTTCTAAAGAGTTTAAAAACAATAAAGCCCATGTTTGGTGGTCTTTTACTTTACTTTAATTTATTTCTCATACTCATTTTCAATCACACAATAAAATATTCTATACGTAAACTCAAAACTTTTCCCTATTTTTTAACCACACATTTTCAAAATAAAAAAATATACTATTCAAAACATAAAATTTTCAAATTAAAGGCCACCAAACATTCCTCACGTGTCCTAATGTATCCAATGCATATCTAAAATTTAAAAAATATAAAAATCATAAAATAATTAAAAGAAAACGTATTTGGTACGTATTAGAGCGTGTCCATGCATATAAAACAAGTTATATTACTACATTGCCAAAACCCTTCTATAAAAAAAAATTATATAAGAGAAAAATTTATGCAACTAAACTACCATTGAGAAAGTATTAAGATACATACCCAAAATGGCTTCTCAAGAGCGGTTCTTAATAATCACAACTGGGCATTGTGCATGGTTTGAACAATAGTTGCTTACACTTCCCAAAAACATCCTGTTTAAAAAAGTATGCTCAAATAAAATAATTTGCAAAAAAATAATACTGATAATATATTCTGCTATAATTCAATTATTAATGACATCTCGAATAGAAGGATTTGGTAGGAACAAACTTAAAATCAACAACCTTCAGACTGCATTCATTAAATCAAATTACCATCTGTTTTTTCGAGAGGGAGGAGGCACAGGAAGTTCTATTTATCATAATTTGGAGAAAAATGGACAAAATTATGTTTGTTACAGTGTTAAAACTAGGCTCAAGTAATATATATAGTTAAAGAACTAAGAAAAGAAAAGTTGTATATCCAATTATGTCTATGGAATATAAGCATAACTTGTGAGTGTACAGCCAAGGCAAAGAGATAGAGAAAGAGAGAGATTATAATTTACTTCATCATAGAAAACACATGTGAAGATAGATATGTAATTGATTCAAGATACAGGAATACAGGTAAGATCCAAATTTAAGTGACTAAGAATTTTGTCCACTTCGAAAAAATTGTTAACAGCTTTAAAATATTGAGCAATTTTCATGTTAGCGTCGAACCAAAGTGAACATGCAAACCAAAGTACAATATCAAGATCAAAACAAACCACCGTTACCAGTTTATTCAATAAAACTTTTTTAAAATTCTCAAATATTCTACTTTCTAATTAAGCTTGCAAGACAAGTTGGTTGCCAACTTCAAACTCAAGATTAACTTTCAAAAGGAGCTTGAACATCATTTTCACCAACCCAAACAGAGAAAGCAAGAACAAAAATCTGGTAATTTCTTCTAAATTATAAATCAAATCGATCAAAATATTTGAAATTATGTAATTTGTGAATGAATTTTTAAAGCAAGAGAGACACTCGAAAAGTAAGGTTCAGTGTAATTTTTTATTAATCTCATTCACACCATTTGAACCTGCTGTCGGAGATTTAGAAGCATAATCAAGCTACTCAAAAACTCACACAACAAGCATGTCATCTTATGACCAAGAGACCTCAACAAATAAGGTAGGCAGCATCTTTGAGCCACATTTAGAGGATATCAGGAATTGCTGCCGTGTTAAGATTTCTTGTCCTATAAATCTTTTTAGTGGCAAATACAATATTATACAGTAGTATATACCACCAAAGAGACAGCAAAATATACAGACTTCGTAATTTGTTATGTATACTACAGGGCAATCCAAGGAAACCCATGTTGATCCTTAGGCTGCAACAATATTTAAAAGTGTTTTTCCAACCCCACAAGGACCAAAACAAATGAATAAAGTTAAGTCCCCGTTTGGTTTTGCTAAAAATCAGATTTCTAAAGAGACTTTGATAAAAGTTCATGAAATGTGTGGTTCAATAGTTGATAAAAGATGTAGATTCTATAAAATGTTTGGTTGAAAATAAGTTTGGGAAAACTGAGATTTTAAAAAATGGGGGTCAAACAGGGGCTAAATGTACCCTATAACTGTGCCTATCAAATTTAAACACAGAATACCCAAAAAAAGGGTACATAAAGGATCAAACATTTGTCATCAAAGATGAGAATCAAAATTCTGCTAGTGAATAAAAAACACATGAAAACATTGTACTGGTAATTGAATACCAACCTAACTGTTTAAAAACAATTTACATAATGTTAGCAGTGAATTTCTCTTTTAGCAATCAGCTTTGAGGTAACCTGATGAACAAGATAAACAACATATGAAATGTTATACATTGAGCCCACTTCAAATATGCAGACATTTCCAATGAATGTGTAAGATTGACATTTGTGGAGTAGGCCAATCAGACCAATGTCAAAAGTAGCAATCCAGATACCACATCATCAATGCAAAACGTAATATTTTATATGTAGTTACAGGTCATGTACCCAAAGTACTGTAATTGATATTCTCCTGCAAAATGTGTAAGATTGCGATTGGTGGACTAGACGAATCAAACCAGTGACAAATGTACCGAACCGGTACCATATCAACCACGCATAAGGTTACACATTTCATAAGTTGCTACTGTTCACTGCATACCAAGAGGTAATGTAATTGATTTATTTCTCAAGTAGCTACTTAATTTATGGGGAATTTCATACAAATATTATACTTGTGTCACAGTGAAATTACTTTAAAATTTCCTCAACAATGCGTACATCATATATTATTCTTTTAATAAGTTCACAAGTAACTGCTATTTAAATATGAAATTATTTTCAATGCATAGACTTTCACCTTTTAAGGGGACCAAAGGCACGGAACCCCATTACTAGTAAATCAGCATTCAACTGCTCTACAGCTTCACAAATCTTCTCCTTTGGATCCCCAACGAGTACTTGCGTTTTTGTTTTAACCTGATTACAAAAGCATCAAAATCCCTCATCAAAAATAGGAAAAGATTATTATAGAAGATGCACAATATCATGACAAAAAACTGCATAGCACTTTCTTTTGAAAAGTACAAAATTAAGCACTTCAATTCTACACAAAAACGCATACGAACAGAGAGGAAAGAATAAAAACCCCAACATTTTTATCAGAGCAAATTTGAAGAGCATGATCCAAAATAGCCTCCGTAATCCGTTTCTGGTGAGCCTCAATTGCCGCCATGAATGCAGGCACCTCCAGATCGCCTATTAACAACAATTGCAATTACTAACCAAAATCCAAAATACACCAATAATACCTAANCAAAAGGGATTGCACCGGGATTAAGGCCAGCTGCTATAGTCGGCGGAGATTGAACGTGGAGTACAATAAATGAACACTCAGAAGACCTGAGTTTCAGGTTCTCAAGAGCCCATTTCAAGGCGTTCATGCTCTCTTCGCTGCCATCTACGGCCACGATCACACAATCCAATTTTCCACTCATGGTATCAAGAATCAAATATCGTAATTGATGGCTGCACAGTATCAAATCGCAAATCCAGTCGACTTTCGATTATTGTCCTAGGGTCATAATAAATTCGTCCCATATATTGTTTGTGTGTTTTTTTTTTTTTTTTATACCCTGAAATCCCAACTTACGTCGAACAATATACTGGACCACTCATAATCGATGCCTCAACTCTGAGCGGAGGTAAATCCCGAATTATGTCCAATCAAGTTAGGGTTCATACAAGTTTTATACTCCTGACCCCAAGGGAACTCTCTTGCGTCGGATTTACATCATCTAGCTGCTCCACCACATGGTCTGGGTATTACAACACTTGCCTGCTCTTTCCGTGATTTGAACTCCCCACACTGAGGTTGCAAGCCCAGCCTTGTACTGTCTTTGCCATCTCGGATGTGTCCCGAGACACTATTGTTTTTATTTTTTACATTGTTGTCACGGTGTCACTTGACTAGAGTGTATGGATAAACTAAGCCCACTAAGCCCCCGTTTGAATCCCATTAAATATTATTTCATTTCATTAATTTTTCTCTTTTCATTTCAATCACACATTTATCAAATAAAATAATATTACACAAAAATCTAAAACTTTTCCACTACACATTCTCTCATAAATCACTATTCTACAAATTTTCAACTCCCAAAAATGGGGGCCAAACAGGGGCTAAGTGACTAGCTATTTTCATTCATGCTAGGCTGTAAGAATTTCTTGACATCTTGGAAGATAGAATGACACATGACGTATTATTATTGAATTGTTTAAATAACGATCAACACTATTATACAATTATTTTTTTGCCACAACTTAATTTATATCACTCTAAATTTATTCTTATTAAAATTATAAGATAAAAAAATTATATTCATCATCATTATATTACAATATTATCTTTACTTTACTCATTTGTTTAAATCCTAAATATTCACATCACTTTAATATCCTACACTAAATTTATTCCTATTATAATTTAAAATTTTACTATATTTATTCAAGTTATATTTCAACGTTACTCTTATTAAATTCATTTATTTAAAATACTATATATCCACAATGTTTAACCAATATGGGAAAGAGGGGTCATAAATGTCACTAAATTTGAAAATGCTAAAAAAAAAAAAATGTCATTTTCACTTTTGGTACTTAAAAATCTCACTTTTTTATGTGAAATGTCCAAATTATCCTTAGTGGCACATTTTTATGAGCATTTAATATTTAATTTGAATGTCATTAATGTTATGATGTGATGGTTTTGTTTGTATATTATAAACATTGCATATATATGTATATTATTTTAAGTAATTTGAATTTTGTTAAAAAAAAAGAAAGATAAGAGAATTTGAAAAGTTAACATAAACGCATATCTTGTTACTATTAACAAACTCAAACTCCATCTCTATCTTCTTCATTCCTTGATTAAGAATACATTACTATTCGATTCATAATTCATTTTGAGAGGTTAGTCACTTCAAATTATTTATATTTTTATGTTATAACTTACTATTTTTTAAATGTTAAATACAACATGGTCAAATGTAATGGGTGAAATTTTTGAAACAATTATTCATTGATTTGTTTAGTTTTTGAAATATTTTTGAAGGGTAAAGATACTAATATCTTTTACAAAATGTGAAAGATTTCGTATTTAATGAAACATTGAGTTATTTATTTTTGAGAAGATATTGTCATGTTATAGTTGAGAATTGATTATCATCATTAATGTTTTGAATAATTTCTTTCAAGGTACCAAATACATGTTTTCAAACTTTCTGATAGTTCCTACAGCTCAACTGTCGAATAGTCATTTGAAATTGTCGGGTGAGACATGTGAACTATCGAACTTGACATTTAGAAACTATCGGGATAGACAATTTAACTGTCGAATTCGACACTTGAAAACTATCGAAACCCTTGATTTCACCTTTTGCTATTACATGGATTGAAATATTCAAAAGTTTCACTTTCATATTATTAAAATTTATTGTGTGGAATTCTTACCGCTGCAATCCCAACATTTCAAGGATGAGTAATCATTTGAGATTTATCGTGTTGCATGGGGAAAAGTTTGTTCATGTGGATGACAAATGGAAGTGGAGAGGGGACAAAACCACTTCCATGTTAGTAACAACAAGTATTACCTTAGTCGGGCCTGTGTTACGATTGAAAGACAAACTTGGTATCTTGATCTCCACACTCAAATTGAATTGAAGTTCAAAGTCCAAAACTTGAATATACCTCCGATCGGAAGTGGTTGAAGTTGTATTTTAAATGTTCCCACGATGGCGTTGTACAATCTGAAATTATATTATTATTTTTTTCATTATCATTTGCAAACATTATTGGTCATTATGTTCACATAAAAATTACGGATCCTTATGTCGAGAAAAATTGCACAACATCCCAAAAATTAAATTGTCGATCCTAGTAGATGGATTTTGTCATTCTCGTAGTATGGTGTTCCCCAGCACATTCTCAACTTGCATTATTATTTTTAACTTACATTATCATTATCATTCTATCGTCTGCAGACAGTAGATGACATGTTTAAGTTCACAACCAAAATACGGATCCATAGACATAATACTGCATAACATCCGACAGTTAATTTGTCGTTCTCGATAGATTGTTTTGTCGTTCTCGACGGTGACACATACTACAAACTGTAACTACACATACGCTGTATAAGGGACATGTTATTGCTGAGTGTTTGGTAAAGACCGTTACCAAATTCATCATGACAAAACAAAACAAAACAAAAGAAGTACACACTTATTTCTTTGTACACAACCATATTCAATTACCGCCCACCTCATTCGTTGTCGACATTTGAACTTTCTCCTCCACTGTCTTCATCAGAATCATCCAAACTTATGATAATTATCTCAGGAGCTGCAACCTTTGTCAACCACTTATCGTCATCAGATTCATCTTTGTATTGAACCATGAACTTGAACCCCTCATCAACCACACTCTTCGGTGACTATGATGTTTCACTTGCAACTTCGTCAAAGTTGGGAAGAGTAATACGGAAAATGGCTATCCTACCATTTCGAGGGTTGACTTCCTCGTTGTTCGACGAAATTATAATAGGAAATAATGGGGACGAACCGAGTATTGGCAGAGGCTCATTCAGGTTGAACGATTCATTGCTTCCCGTGGACGAACACATTATGGAGAATGCAACACAATGGGTGAACATGTTTGTGTATGTGAGTAGTATACAGTGTCACTGTCACTGTCACAAAGCTTATAAAATGTTTAAGTATAACTCATAATGAAGTGATACCATGTTATTTATAATGAACTTCTTGGAGAGAAACAACTATGGTGATTTACTACCCAACCACCAAGTCCCAGCTCAAACTTAATTTGACGGACAATTGGTGTGATGGTTTAAGCTCTAATTGTACTTTTATGACCTAAAATTTGTCCATAATTTATGACAATTGTAAATCTTAATGAGTGTGTATCATTTTCTCTTAAAAATTCATGCTTGTAGTTGTTGGCAATTAATTTTCATTAGTAGCTTTGTATCTTAATTGTAGTATGGTCCTCTAAGATCTTTATATACTTCAACAAATTGAAGTACCAATAAACAAAGAACTATGACTCGCAAAAACCATGCATCAACCATACATTTTAATCCCATCTTGATCGCATACTCTTGCAGTCCAAACCTTGTCAGGTGGCCTTGTACATTGAACCACAGTTCCTTTGTCTTATCAGTTTGAATGGATCTGAACACTAGTTGTTGGATTAATTGTACCGAGAATTGTATGTTAGGTACATCGGCTAGGAACCTCAGGTATGAGTTGTCGAAATCTTCTCATTGTCGAACATCAAAATTCTCCAATACGGGTTTCACGTACTTCAAATTACTCCTTTGAGATATATGGGCGCGCAAGCGCTCATTTTTGGGAACAAGGATTTCAAAATTCATCTGCAAGAACAAGGTACAACAACAAAAAAAGAAGATCAGATCATAATAATTCGTACATGTTAATGTGAAACGTAAGAGTAAGAAAGCAAAAAAAAAACATGTGTATTGTTCGGATGTGTGGACAGATGACTACCAAACTGATCTATCGAGAAGCTGCCATATGTCGAGAAATAATGCATTGAACTGTAGAATGATAGTCCATATCGACAGCTGACACAACTCATATGTCGATTTTTAGTCATCTGTTGAGAATAACAGAGACGAACTGTTGGGAACGATAGATGGGTCACATGACTAATCTGTCGAGAAGTATTCATGTGTCGAGAATTCATAATTGTCGAGATTTTTATTTCGACAAATTAAACAATTCACCTCAAATATTTTAATATAGAGGACAATACAATGAGATATGTTGATGTACATAAGTTGTGAAAATCAACAAACCTACGTGTAAGGTAAGAAAATTAACATAAAAGAGAACATGAAAATAATCCAGTGACGTTCACAAATGTATATGAAACATAAATGGAAGTAAAGAATGTATGACACGTTGCTCTGATAGTTATACCTTCCTAAAATCTCGAAAAGAAATATGGTAAAAACGAGAATTATATTTGTGTTGACAACAAGATTTAGATAAACATTTGTGGCTTCGCTGAAGAAAGCATCAAAATGACCAACAGGTTACAGAAGCATACGGATTCAACCATTCAAAAATCACAAATTCACCGGTTCTGAGATTCATAAAATCATCTATTCATTGTTCACAATGACTGAAATATAAATTAGTGGAAAAGAGTCATCGGACTGGAAGAAATATCACTAAATCAAAATTGTAAATGTACTGACCTTATCA
The DNA here is from genome assembly GCA_903798255.1 of Fraxinus quadrangulata. Classification (NCBI taxonomy): domain Eukaryota; kingdom Viridiplantae; phylum Streptophyta; class Magnoliopsida; order Lamiales; family Oleaceae; genus Fraxinus; species Fraxinus quadrangulata. Next base: position 53,132 of record CAIGRB010149419.1, read on the forward strand.
CTCCTTTTAACACTTGAACTATTACTGGCGGACGACTAGAAGCAAGTAACAATGACGAGAGGTGGGAGTAGATTGAATCGTTTGTGGTTTTACCTTTCCAAGCGTTGAATCGTCGGCAAGAGGGAGTCGAGTACAGGGTTTTTGAACACAAGCCTAATCAAAGGAAAGAAAAAATTATTTGAACTCTAAATCGTAGCTAAAATCCAATCATTTAAACAAACATACGAAATATAAATATAATAAGTACACACAAAAATGGCCCTCTTTCGATATGAATGTGTTCGATGGAGAGAGGTAAAGGGAGATGTGGAAATGCTTATTCGCTTACTAGCAAGTTGATAGAGATCCAAAGAAATCGTCGGTTCTAAGGTTTTTTCTGGAATGAAGATGAAAAGAAGATGAAATAGGCCAAGTTCATATTTATTTACCTAATAGTCCTTATATATTTTAATAAACTTGGGCCATCTTTCAGGTCTTCATTAAGCAAAGCCTAATGGATGGAATCGTGGTTTGATTTTGGGTTTTTCAATTTTTCTTCCAAAATTTTCAAGTACAATTATGAGGTGATTGGTTGTCACATATTTTTTTTCACTTTTTGTACAACTTTTTTATGGTGTCAAACGTATGGCCTTTTGAAACTATTTTTGTACAAACGTTTTTAATGATGTGAATTTTTATCGTACATAAGAATTTCATCACTTGAGCTTTCAATGTGTCATTGCCAAGAATTAAAGTGTTTTACCTTTACAATGAGCTAAAAACATCTAGTTCCAATGTTTTCGATTAATTTGGCACGAGTGCTCGATTTGTTGCTTGATTTTGAAATGGCGCAAAGTTTTTCTTCTTGGGTGCTCGATCGATCTTTAACTTGAGCTTCTTTAACTTTTCATCCGATAGTTTTGTCTCAAGTTTGGCAACATGTAACAATATGAAGATTAGAATTAGAGACAGACATAGTTTGTTTGTTATAATCAAAGCATAAGATTTGACCATAGGTCGACACAGGCAACTTTAAGGACTTGAAGGACGGATTTGAGTTCTATTTTTTCAGAGATTTGGACAAAAACCTGTTACAATGATGGATGAAAACTTCCATATGCAATTTCAAATTTTTTTTTATTACTAGAATAGGGAGAATAAGATTGAAAAAACTGAGAGGTACAATTCATGTGATTAGATGTTCCAGAATCAATAATCTATGATGGAAGATTTGAGCTACAATAGTAGGTACTAGAGTTATCACCTGTTTAAGCCATTGAACCAGTAGGAACACCGGATGCAGAAGTAGATTTTAGCAGTTGAAGAAGATGATCCACCAGCTCAGCAATTAGAAAATTAGCCTCATTAGCTTTAGGGACTGTATCTAGATTTGTTGTTCTTCCAGTTTGCTGGCTTTCCATTGAGTTTCTAACAATTTTCTCAAGTGTGGCATGGCATCTTGCAGTAGTCACACCATGCTCGATGCTTATCTTCTGACCTCCTTTGATTAGAGTAAGGCGTTGTGCAGAAATATTAGCAGTAGCCAAATCCATGTTACCAATGGCATGAGGGGCAAGATTATTGGCAGCAACTAGAGCAAAATTTTCCAGTCTTATCCTCATTTTTCTTCGTCATCATACTCCTTCAACAATCTTCTCATCATACTTCCCCGAGTGGGGGTTAGAGCCTGTCTTCCTATGATTCTTCCCTTTCATCTAACTCATTAAGAAGTCCAGCTAAGAATTTAAAAATTCTTGCATTATCCATCATTTTTTTATTGTGTTTACAATCATCAGGATTTTCCCATTCATATTCATTGAATAAATACAAATCCTGCCATATACCCTTAATAACATTGAAATACCTTGTTACACTACCATCTCCTTTATAAGAATTGCTGATCTTCTACTGCAGTTCATAAATTTGAGAGTAATTCCCATGGTCAGAGTACATTTGATTCACATTGTCCCAGAGTTCATTTACATTAGAATAGCACATCTAATTATGATGCAGGAGGGTCCGAGTCAGATGCTGAGTTGTCAGATAGCACGTTAATTGCTCTAAAGTATCACGAGTTGGCAAATCGGCGCAAGGATGCCAAGTGATCGGGTTATTTTGGTGATTGTGACGTGTTTCGGTAATTAGGCCATAACTTTGGCTACGGATATCTGAATCGTGATTATGACCACAATCCGGAAAGCTTGTTTCGGTGCGAACGTCGTGNTGATTTCTAATCCGATTTGGGTTGGATTTTTCTCAGACTATTTATTTTAATTTAGCGTGATTTATGAAATTTTGCAATTTCTGATAAAATTCGAATTTTTGCTATAAAGTCCAGCTTGTGGACTTATTTTCATTATTGTTGGATATAATAAAATTTCTTAAATTTCAGAGACGTTTTCTCTGTGCTTTTCGACGTTAATCTTGCGTTCTTCCTTGTGAATTTCTTAGTAACACTAGCTTGCAGAATAATCACTATTCTGTTCGGCGTTAAATTAGCGGTAATCTCTTCATCCATAGCATTCACGAGCCATGCCATCACCAAGGAATTTTCAGCATCCCATACAGCATAAGATAGGCCTGTCTTCTCAGGCTCCTTAGCTTCACCAATCAAGTACCCTATCTTACCTCTCCCACGAATATACATCCAGATAGACCTCATACAATTATAAATTGGTAATTTGGACAAAGTAAGGTTCAGAATGGGTAGGTCTGGTTTCATATTTGGTTTCGAGATTAGCTTTGTTTGGAGTTTTAGCCATGGCTACAACAACAGAAAATAAGGGAAGATTTTGAATAAAAAAACTCTAGACCGTCAAGGGAAACTAGGGTTACAAAAGGTCAAGAACCGAACCTAGCTCTAATACCATCTAGAATGAGATAAAGACTTGAGGTTCATCCTTAAAAGTTCAATCTTATTAAGATGAATGATTCAATCTTTTATAAGTTGGTCTATATTTTCATCTGTATTTGATAGTAGATTTTATCCTTTAACATGCTCCGCAAGATGGTGACTTGTTTGAGTAGACCAATCTTGAAATCTGTATGTTCATTTTTTGAATCTTAATCGAATTGAATTATTCGTTCGAATTTAATGGACTCTGATACTATATTAAGACTTGGGTTCGATATTAAAATGTCAACTTTATTAAGATTAGTAACTCAATTCATTATAAGTTGGTCTATATTTTTATCTTTATTCGATGTGGGATAATCTACTGCTCTTTTCTTTCATTTCGTTGATAATTATTTCCTTTTACACTAAATCTTCTTAGTTCTACGTATTTGTTCGTATTGGTCTCCAAAGCTTAAGAAAAACATATCGTGAACAACTCTATAAGCTTCTTCTTGACGTTTTGCATTGGTAAGAACATTTTCACTTTTACCATTTCATTAATTTGAGTTCCACATATAATTTTTAAATGTTGTGTTGGCTGATTTTAGCGTATTTAGATAAATGAGCACAAATTATTGAATAGATTAGTGAATTTTTGAATAAATTTATGGAAGAAGAAGTTTGCATTATGCGTTATGTTATGAAACACACATCTTGTTAACTAACCAAGTGTTATGAGGTAGTCGATTAACTGATTGCTTGTTAATAGAAAAATGTTTTGTTTGTTTACATACGATAATTAATAAACGGTCTGTTAAAGAATGGTCTACTAAAAGATGATCGATTAACCAACCTAACTGTTAACAAGCATACAATTATTAATCACCTATTAAGAGGAGGTTGGTTAATCAATCCTATATTAAGAGTGATAAATTAATCGACTATCTGTTAATCGATGATCGATGAATCGACCAACTGTTAACAAACCGTTTATTAACAAACCGACTCTTAATATGCGTTATTGATCACTTATTAAGTATCAGAAGGTTAGTAGCATGAATTTTTTATTTAAATGCCAACATGAATTCGACACTTCTTGTTGTTTGTTACTTTGGTGAGTTCGTATAGAATGACCAAAGTCGATTGACATGGAAATGGATCGAGAGAAATGGAGAAGGCTTGCTTTACTTCATGTATCAATAAATACATCGTATACGGACCTATATCATGATGTACCAAAATTTCATGTATATGGGATGGAGTTCGAATTTCTTTTTCATAAAAATCTACTATTTTTCAATTGTATTGGTTGAGGTTACTTCACACACGCAATTGGAGTAGCCGATTGACCCCGACCAAAAGCACCATTATTGTGACTCGTACGAGGAAGAATATTCCTAAGAATAAACCTGAAATAGATGATGAAGTGAATCATAGCATGGATGATTGTGGGACAAAGTGGAGATACCTCAAGAGGATGTAGTTATTTTGGAGTCAAATGCTACACAAAACCCCCAAGATAGTTCAAGATAATGGGGAAGGAAATTAAATTTACAAACGAGGATTTTGTTTCTTTATCTACACGTAGACATTAGTCAAATGGAAACTCCTAGGCTAGACCCAGTTTACGATCTTCTCATACTTCATGTTTGATTCTCGACGATGAAGATTTGCAAGTAAATCAAATTTTTGACACCAAGAAAGATTTTCAGGAGATAGTGTACTCGAATGATCGAATTCAAAGTGAAAATCAAATAGGAATACCTACACACTTGTTTGTGTAGATAACATTTGCAAATGAAGTTTGCAAGCAACGGAGTTTGACACATTCATTACTTTGTAGTTCAATGTTATGCACGAGAAAATACTTGTTATGTGGATAATCGTCGCAATGATCGCACACAAGCAAGATCATAAGTTATTAAAAGATATGTAATACATAAGTTTCAAGATCCACAACAATTTACAGACCTTCAAATATCATTCATGATATAATTCAATTAGATGGTTATGAGTTATCAGAAGGCCTGAAAACCTAAAGAATTTGCTTTAAAGGGTTCACTTGAGGAGAGTTATTATAAACTGCAAAAAAATTCACAAGGAAATCAAGACATATTATCTATCTTAATTAGCCAGCAAACTGTACTTAAATAATTTCTTCGACTAAAAGAAACAATCCTGTGATGACAATCTTTTTTGTAGTGAGTTTTAAACTTCTGCTACATCTACAATTTCTTTCTAAGGGTTTGAATATGCATTGTAATTATTAGTCAGCACTATTTTGTGATTTACTTCTCGATGTGTCACTTAAATATGTAGGCATTTCTTCATTCAAAAAATGAATAAAGATGAAAATAATTTGGTTATGGTGTGAGTTCAACTCCAAAACGGAAACGGTTGCATTTTTATTTATATTTTGAGTTTGCTCACATTAATTAATAGAATTATAAGGAAGAAAAGAGGAGGAGAGTTATTCAACTTTAACATATTATTAGAAACAAAAGATTTTGCCTCATGCCAGCTTTGCATTCATTTTTTAATATTTTGATTTCAAGGATAAAAGATTGGACTAAAATACGAAGAGGACATATTAAATTGATTCTAACACGAAACTTATGTCACATTTCAGATACAAAATTTAATTCTAACCTATAAAAAACTCATATGTAAATTTCTAGCTGCTGAAATTCAACTTTGAGATCAATCAAATGTTAAATCAAGTAAATCAGAATTAATAAATGCATAAATTTCAAGTGTCATATTAATCCTCAATATTTTTATTTCAACCTGGACGACTATGTTTATGAAATTGAAAACTTCTACCATTAAAACCCCACGTATTATTTCATAAATGTTATATTTATTTATATTACTTTATAAATCAATCGTTGGTTCTATTATTAATATAAAATGTCTGTATATACTTGCTTCAGAAAATTTGTGCCACCATCTTAAGCCCAGCTTGGTGGCCTTTAATTTGATAAAAAAAACTATATTTTGAATAGTATTTTTTAAAGAATCTGTGGTTAAAAAATATGTAAAAGTTTTGAGTTTACATGTAGAATATTTTATTATATGAATATGTAATTGCAAATGAGTATGACGAATAAATTAAATTAAATTAAAGGCCACCAAACAGGGACTAAATTAGAATACATATTGTCAGGTTGAAAATATTATATAATTCTTCTATAAGAATTCTGAAAATTTATAGTAATATGAAAATTACATATCAGTAAGTGCAATCCAATATAAATAATTACAATTGCAGCAATTTTTGTGCACTTTTAGGATCATATGCACAAATCAATCTAACACGACTTTAGATTACTAGAGAAAATTAAGCAATTTATTCATAGAATATCAATTAAAAAAATTAAATAACACAAAATTTGAGAAAAGAGTTAGAAAGAATGGCATAAAAGAGTTGCAATATCGTTGCCCTAAAATTGTGTTACCTCGCTTTCGTGAGGGTATTTTCAACAGCGTACGGATTCAATATAAGATCATTATGGCTCACAATCGGTTCTTCTTTTTACGTGTACGACCACATGAAGAAAAAAAGGAGCACTGTATCGAGTTGTCAAAACTATAGGAATATAGTACGAAATGTATAGAATACTTTTCAAGTTGTGTATAAAACAATGAAATATTCAGTGACTTTTATAATAAAAATTCAACTCTACAATAAAGAAAATCCATTCAAACATAACTTACATTTTGAAGGATTAAAACATTTTAGGTTACAACACATAGTCCGTAAATGATTATTGCAAATTACCTTAGACTAGTAGATAATAATGCTTGTCTAATTAAATTGTATTTTGATAAGTATATTTTATATACTTATATGGACCATTAAACTAGATTAATTATTGTTGATTTGGATAAATTGAGGCTTAATTTTATATAAATTTCGTGAAATTGGTGGAATTGAATGCAATGAGCGAAAATGGGCTAAAATAGAAGAAATCAAAAGTTTGGGGACTAAATCACAAACTTTCGAAAGATAGTTCTAGCTGCATGACGATAATTAAAGAGTTCCAGGATTCAATTGGATGAAAAGGAAAAGCAAAGGATTGAAAGAGATGGAAAAAAGACCAAAATGTATACTAGGGAAAGTTCAGGGAACAAAATGAACTTAAGCTGAAACTTACCCTACAGTGCGCACGTCACTTATATGATGCGTGCACGGGACTCCCTTTTCCAAAATCCAATAGTGAATTAGCTCTACAACAGGTGCACACCAAGGCTTAGGGTGCATGTATTTTACCTAATTGTGCGAATTTCCTGTTTCAATCCAAATTCGTTCGATATGGAAATTCTAACCACGATTTAAAAAACATGAGGTCGTGAGGGATGAGACACACCATAATTACACGATCGAGAAGAGGTCTATCATGCAAACCAAGGGACGCAAGAAGTTGAAGATCCAAAGTCCAATTTGAAGATCCAAGAAGAAAAAATCGCTTTCTTTCATTATTTTCAATTCCGGGTGATGTTATTCCAAAACTTTTTGTTTAATTTACATATCAATAGCTAGGTTAATTTTTCTCATGTATCGGAACCCAATAATTTATTTATTTTAATTTAAGATAACTAGTTTAGTAATTCTTGTTTATCTTGATTAATCTTGTGTTCTCATTGCTTTATTTAATTAATTGGCCATCAATTAGATAATTAATTACTTGTTGAAGTACTGAAAAGTTCATTATTAAATTTAGAATGTTGCAAGGTTAATACACGGAGAATAAATATTATAAATAACAATATCACATGTGCATTCATCTAGATTATCGTGTAATCTAATGCGTTCAATTCATTCAAATTAGGAATTAATTGGATCGTGATTAGAATAGACTTAAGTTATCTTGGAAAAAAATTAGACACAATAAATTTATAGATGGTCAAGAATGAATAAACGAAACTAAATTACATAATTGTCAATTGAAATAGATAGTAATGGGCGAATTCGAAAATATAATACAATCATTCTTTCATTTATATAAAAAAAAGGCTTTTCCCATAATTCTTAGAGTAATAACAAATAATAATCTCTTATGTGTTACATAATTCGGATTCGGTACAAAACTAGTACATTTGAATTGAAATTTATTCCTTATGGGATGATACTCTAACTCATCATGTATTACTTGTCAAATATCTCATACACTTACGTGTTTCTCTTGATCAAGTTTTTAGTGTCATTGCTGGGGAATAAAGTGTTTAATTTGAGTTTATTAGTTTATATAGAATTCAAAATTTGCATTTTTTTTAGGCAATTAATCACATACCCTATTCTTTCTTTTATTTGATTTTCTTTTTCAAGTGTTGTCTAGTAGTTTGTACAAGATTTTAAAGAAATCAAGCTCTTACAGCTAGATCTCAAGATCGAAAGAACCTTAAGAAAATGAAGAAGAGAATAGAGAAAAGTAAGAGAAATGACAAAAAATAAAAATCAAATTCAGTTACAACTAGATTCGCCAGCACAACCAGTTCCACCAATGACAGTTGCCAACGATGATATAATATTAGTCCGAGATTATGTGATTCCTGCTCAGCGTTTGTGCAACCAAATATTATTTATCCACATTTTGGACAGGTTAACTTCCACATTCGACCAGATGTTATCAACTTATTTTAGAATCATCACGACATCACGTTCTATTAAAAACCAACTGAAAATCCACATGTTCACATACAACCCTTCTTAATGCTTTGTGAAATAATCAGTCATGATGGAGATACCATCATACTCCTTTCGAATGTGCTTATTCCTTCATACATTGAAGGATGGCATATGAGAATGGCTATGCTCACTACTTCTTAGGAGAATCATTTCATGGAATGACACGGTACAAAAATTTACCCTGAAGTTCTTTCCGTCTTCTCGAGTCCATCAGATAAAAAATGAACTCCATACTTTCAGGTAGGACCTCGAGAGATTTCTAGAAGCATATGAGAGGTTTAAGGACTGCTTCAGGTGTCCCAATCTAGACACTCCTAAAAATGCCCAAATTTCCATCTTCAATTCAGGTTTGCATCTTGAATATCGTAATATGGCCGACACTTCACCAGGATGATCAATAATGGATATATACCCATAGACAAAGCATATGAGTTGTATGAGAGAATTGCACAAAATCAGTTTATGTGACCAACTGAAATGAAAACTCTGAGGGAAAAAAGTGAGTATTCACAACATAAATGTAGTTATAGCATTGGTAGCCTAGATAGAAGTACTAACAAAGAAGTTGAAAAACCTAACCTAGAATGTGAACACGGTGCACCAACCAGTACTAGTCTGAGATGCTATGGGATAGATCATACAACTACAAGCTATCCTTTAGCTTTCACGCATGTTTATCTGTCTGAAGAGGTATAATATGCACAAGATTTTCAAAGACAGCAGATCAACCTTTACTCCAAGACGTATAATCTAGGTTGGAAAAATCATATGAACTTTTCATGAGCAAATAATTACGGCCAGGAAAATCAAATTCAGGGTAACACATAAATATTTCAACAACAAGAGAAGAAGTCATATTTGGAGGATCTAATAGTTCAGTATATTAAAAAGACTAAGACTAATTTTCAGTAGCAGGCTACAATTACAAATTTGAAAACTTGGGTAGGACAGATAGCAGCTACATTGTCCCAACGGAATACAGGGTACCCTGCCAAGTGTCACATAAAAAACCTACGGGAATATGTATTAGCAATTGAAGCTGTAGAATACGAAGTTGTTGAGGCTCCATCAATCAAGTCTGCAGCTCATGTTTGAGCATATGTACCGCCTATTCCATTCCCTTAAAGGCTTTGAAGGTAGCTAAAATAGGAGTAGGTTTTAGGCTATTACAATAAGAAGTGAAGTTCAACTGTAAGAAATCACTGTGAATAAGAAGGGGATTGAGGAGAATCATGTACCTACCATGGGCGAGGAACAAGTGGTATAGTCTGAAGAATAAAAAAAGATTAATAAAAAAGAAGAGTCAGCCAATCTACAGGTTAAGGCAATTGTTCCTATTAATAATCGTGCACTTCCAGTCTCATTCTCTCTAAGGTTTCAAACTAATGAGTTGGAAAAACAATTCAAGAAGTTCTTGGATGCCCTTAGGAAACTTCACATCAACAAATCCTTTGTTGTTGCCATTCTACTGATTCCAAACTACGCAGAGTTTCTGAAAGAGATGTAAACAAAACAGAAAAGGCTACTAGAAAATGAAATAGTAGCATTGACACAAGAGTATACACGATCCTATAGCACAAGCTTCTTCCTAAATTGAAATATCTAGGAAGTTTTACTTTACCTTGTTCTATAGGAAATTCACATAACATAAATGCTTTAATTGATTTTAGAGCAAGTATTAATATGGCGCCTGTATCTATCTATAGGAAATTAGGATTGGAGGATCCAAAAGCAACTTCAATAATTTTACAACTAGCTAGCTGATAGGTCACTCAAGTATTCTTATAGGGTGGTTGATGATTTGCCCATCAAAGTTGGAGATCTTATCTTTCTAGTTGATTTCATTATCCTTAACATAGAAAAAGATCAAGACGTGTCGATAATTTTAGGAAGACCAATTTTAACAACCAAACATGTATTAATGATTTTTTAAAATGGTGAGATAACCTTGAAGGTGAAAGAAAAACAACAAAGTTTCAATACTCCACTTAGGTACCCACCTTACCTTGAAGAGTGCATGGTTGATCATGAAAAAAATGATGATTATAGAAGTCATCATTACAAAAAGGGAGTTGGTGGATTGGTTGGAACAATAGTGAAAACCTTAAAATTTGGAGGACCAAAGATTAATCAAGGAATATTTTCCAGTGTTGTAGTTGCAAGGCTGGAAATTCTCTTTCCAAGCAGCCAAGAAATTGCCAAAATATCAAAGTCAAGCTAAACAACTATAAACAAGCATATATTAGGAGGCAGCCCAATTTATTTCCATTTTGTTTTTTTTTTGCTTTTTAGATTATAGGATTAGTAAATTTTATTGCTTTTAATAGTTTAGACTATCTTCATCTTCATATTGCCCTATAGATTATGTTTGAGCTTATTATAAATTGTTCTAAATGATGATTGATTTTTATTTATTTTGTAGGAACATGACACCTGAAAACAAAAACTTACATTGGACAAGGGAAAAGACATAGCAAGTGATACGGCACTTTCATACTAGTCCATTCATACCATCATATTTAAACCAGAGAGTACTTATTTCCTTTCTTTGCTCTTATTTTTATTTGATTGTTTGTATATTTTTATTGAGGAAAATATTTTTTATAAGTTTGAGGGTAAAAAACATCGAATATGTTTTCTGTTTTTACTATTTTGTGTGCCTGTTCGCTTGCAAAAAAATAAAAAATGCGAAAATACAGAAAAATAAGTTATCTTCATCTTTATTATTGATTTAGTGTACTTGTATGAGTTAAATAATTTTGCCTACTATGATGCATAATTTAGAACCATGTGTAAAGCTATAAGTTGTAAGTTGCATGTTGGGTTGATTTATACTTATTCATGTGAAAATTGATATGTTTACACACACGATTTATATTTTGAATCATGAAAGAGTAATTTAATTCGTATTAATGAACAAGTTGAAAAATAGTGGATCTCAGAGCATCTCCAAGAGACTATATTTTTAAAGAGCATAATCTCTCATTTGGAGTGCATCTATAAATTTAGAGAATTAAAATTTTGAAGTACTCCAACAAACTCTTTATATTTAACACTTAATTTTACTACTCATAAAAAATATTTATTATTTTTGTTTATCTTTTATTTTAACTAACTTTTATTTAGATTATTTTATTGTTCTCCTACATTGAAAATTGAAACACTTTGAATGCATTTAATTATAGATAGTGAGTTTAGCTCTCCAAATTTTGAGAGTCAAACTCACTCTCTAAATTAAAATATTAATTTAAAGAGTTTCTTGTAGTATGATTTTAAATGTTGACTCTTTAAAAGAGACAGTATCTCATGTTTAAAGAGTCTCTTGAAGATTCTCTTAGATGCTAAACCTAAACAACCACTAAAGTTACACCCTCAAACCAATTCTAGGATAGTTTGTGGATGATTGAGCTATTATAGGGAGATATTGAAATAAATGTAGGTTCCGTGAGTCAATAAAATGAAAATTAGGTATAATTTTAAATTAGGAGTCGGATTTTGAGAATGAGTGTTTAATAAGTGCCATGTTGTGAAGCTACCCTATAAAAGATCCGAGTGAGAACACTCATTAACAATCTCAAAAAGTGATCAAGCTACTGCATGAAAAATAATACGCACAACAAACTTGAAAAGTATGTGTATGAAACAAAAGACGCACTCATGCCTTAATTAAGCCCAAATACTTGTTTGAGAGAAATAGATATTTGCTCATGGATTACTAGCTTAGTTGATTCTTAGAAGTCAAAATAACAAAAAATAAGAAAAATCCTCATTTGTTGATATGTTGAGCTGTATTACTAAAATCCAACCAAATTAGAAAGGGTGATGATTAGTATATGAGTTCAATGTTAGATTACACTTTGTAAAAAGAGTTAAAAGAATAAGTTTAAGAGTGTATATATTATGAGTAAAGAAAGAAAATATTTCACCATTAAGAATCAGAAATTGAATTAATTTCTGAGTTTATGATGCTTTACATGAATCTTCACACACACGTCGAATTTGCATTGGTTAAGTCTGTATTAATTTTAGCAATGTGATTTTGAAACAGTTTATAGTTTTGACATAGAGATTCCAATCCTAAGACTCGTTATCTAACCAAATTGTTTAAAAAAATAAAAATAAAATTGTAAGTTAAGCTATATTTTTATTTGAGAACAAATAATTGTTTAAGTTTAGGGGTATTTTATAAGTGTTTTTTATACATTTGCTTGGGCCATTAAACTAGATTAATTATTGTTGATTTGGATGGATTGATGTTTAATTTTCTATAAATTTCATTTGTTAGGTACAATTCCACACAAATTGATGAATTGGATGAAAGGAGCGAAAAATGCTAAAATAGAAGAAATCAAAAGTTTGAGGACTAAATTGCAAATTTTTGAAAGATGGTTTGGACCACATGAGGATAATTGGAGAGAACTAGGATTCAATTGGATGAAATCGAAAAGCAAAGGACTGAAAGAGATTTTTTTTTTTTAAAAAAAGAACAAAATGCATACTAGGGAAAGTTCAGTCACCGAAATGAACTCAAGCTAAAACTCACCCTACAGTGCACATGTGCCACTTGTACAACGCATGAGCAGGACTCTCTTTTCCAAAAGTCGAGAGTGAATTGGCTCTATGGCATGTGTGCGCCTAGGTCTCGGCGCATGCTCGCCACACAAAACTTTCTCTAATCGCACAGATTTCCTATCTCGATCCAAATTCCTTTCGATATGAAATTCTGGCCTCCATTTAAGCAACATGAGACCGTGAAGAACGAGAGACCATAATTACACCATCAAGAAGAGGTCTAGCACACAAATCAAGGATGCAAGAAGTTGAAGATTCAAAATCTAGTTTGAAGATTTAAAAAGAAGAAATCACCTTCTTTCATTATTTTCGATTATGGGTGATATTATTTCAAAACCTTTTGGGTAATTTACATATCAATATGCTAGGCTAATTCCTTTTATGTATTGGAGGAAAATGAACTTTATCGTTTATTTATTTTAATTCAAGACAAGAAGTTTAGTAATTCTTATTTTTCTTGATTAATATTGCATTCTCGTTGCATTATTTAATTGTCTGATCATCAATTAGATAATTAGTTGTTTGTTGTAGCACTGAAAAATTCACAATTAAGTTTACAACACTGTAAATTAGCACACAAGCAATATATGTTATGAATAACAATATCGTGTTTGCAATAATCTAGATAATCATATAATTTAATATGTTCTATTCATTTGAATTCATACTAGGAATAAGATCGGGTCATGACTATAATAGACTTAATTTAACTTGAAAAAAAATTAAAATGCAATAGACTTATCGATTGTTAAGAATGTATGAATGAAATTGAATTACATAATTAATAATTGAAATAGATAACAATATACGGATTCGAAAATTTAAAAAAATCATACAGTTATTTATACATACAAATGGTTTTCACATAATTCTTAGAATAATTACAAATCATAATTTTTTTTTGTGTTGCATAATTCGGATTCGATACAAAACTAATACACTTGAATTGAAATTTATTTATTGTGGGATGGTACTCTAACTCATCACGTATTAATTGTCAAAAATCCCATACGCTTACAGGTTTCGCTCGATCATATTTACTTACTCAATTGCCATCTGAATCGAAAGATTCATAACCCGCCAGTTCAATGAAAAGCCAATTCTTATCAATATTCTCTTAATCTGTACCAGTTGCCTTATTGGATTATTTTCGAAATCAATAAAATTTTAATTTTCAGAAATGTTTATAACTAAATTAAATATTTCAGAACTTATTTTATCAAGAAACGGTAACAAACAGTAGCAACATTGTGCATGAAACCACAATTTTTGCCATAAGAAACTTGGTACCTAACTCAGAGTGCGATGTTGTCAAAAACGACTCTTAGATTTTTTATTTTTTTTTAAAATTGAATCTCCGATCAGGATTCTCTATTTTGAAATGGCTGGAACGTTATTGTTGATGATGGCAATGCATGATTTATGGGCTCTTTTAAAGCCAAGTAAACCTCAATAACATTCTATTTTTTATAAAAATAATAGAACAAGAGAGAAGAAAATATAAGAGTTAAAACTCAAGTGTGTATTTTGTTGAGAATCAATACCAGTATTTATTTGGTCTAAAATAAGAGTTACAATTAGAATGAAATAGACTCTATGAACTAGATAAGACTTATCTATATATTATGATAATACTAAATAATCATTAATAATTATCTCATTATTTTAAAACACTCTCCCTTTAATGATTATTTGTACAATAATCGACTCGTTAAAACCTTGTTTGATAAAAATTCAATGGGACAAAAAAATCAAATGAAGGAAAAAGAATACAATTATTTTGGAGTATTAAAAATAAATGATGTCTCATTAAAACCTTATTAGGAAAACCCAGTGGGATAAACATAAGAGAAGGAAAAAAGTATAGCTACTCCCCTTGACGTTGATCACTGAAAATCTTTGAGTTAATGCATTCCAATCTTGTGAACCAATTTCTTGAATTTAGATATTGGCAGGGCTTTTGTAAATAAATTGGCCACATTGTCACTTAAACAAATTTGTTGAATATTGATGTCGCCATTTTTCTGAAGCTCGTATATATGAAAGAATTTTGGAGAAATATATTTCATCATGTCTCCTTTGATATAACCTCATTTAAGTTGTGTAATACAAGCAGCATTATTTTCATACAAAATTGTTGGACTATCTTTTGTTGAAATTAATTCGCATGATACTTGACTATGATGGGTCATGTTCCTCAACCATACATATTTTCGGCATGCTTCATGGATAGCAATAATTTCAGAATAATTTGAGGATGTTGCTATCAAGGATTGCTTTACAGATCTCCATGATATAGTTGTTCCTCTACGTGTAAACACGTATCTTGTTTGTGATTTAGCTTTATGTGGGTCAGAGAGATAACATGCATCTACATATCCCACAAAAGTAGATCCCGACTTTTGAGAATAAAATAATCCCAAATTTATAATACCCTTTAGATAACGAAAAATATGTTTAACACTATTTCAATGTCTTTGTGTAGGTGTAAAGTTATATCTTGCAAGGAGATTAACAGAAAATCTATGTCGGGTCGANCATTTTCTTCGAGTTGATGATGGAGAAAAGATTCTTGGTCCTGAAGTACCATATCTTAGTGCAATTTGGGCATTAACTTATCTTGCAAATTGTACTTGACCCGATATGGTACTTCAGGACCAAGAATCTTTTCTCTATCTTTAAGTGGACAAAAATGATCCTTTTTTCACATCAAGTGATCAAACAACCATATGTGATGTCAATGGATATGCATTATCCATATAAAATCGTTTTAAAATTTTTTTGTATATGTAGATTGATGAATAAATAATCCTTCTAGAAAATATTCAATCTACAACCCGAAACAGAATTTGATTTTCCCAAATCTTTCATCTGAAATTTATTTTTCAAATAATCTACATTTTTGTTGAACTCTTCAGAAGTTTCAATTAAATTTAAGTCATCAACATAAACTATCACAATTACAAATCTAATATTTGTTTTCTTTATGAAAACACATGAGCAGACATCATCATTTTTATATTCTTCTTTCAACAAATATTCGCTAAAGAGATTATACCACATGCATTCGGATTGTTTCAATTCATATAATAATCTTTACAATGTAATTGAGAACATGGTTCTCGGGCATGTATCATTTATTTCTCACACTTTAAGTCTTTCAAGGACTTTTATATATATGTCACTATTAAGCGAACTATACAAGTAGGCAGTCACTACATCCATAAGGCACATATCGAACCTTTGTGACACAGTCAAAATAATTAAGAATCTAAAAGTAATGGTGTCCATTACGGGAGAATAGCTTTCTCATAATCAATTCCTAGTTTTTGTGAAAAACCTTGAGCTACGAGTCGGGTTTTTTATCTTATAATTTTGTTATTTTCATTTCTCTTTCGTACAAAAACTCATTTCTATTCAACATGGATTACATTTTCTGGTGTTCAAACTACAGGCTCAAACACTTTCCGTTTTTCTAAGGAATTCAATTCTGCTTGTATGACTTCTTTCCATTTTGGCCAATCATTTCTATTTTGATAGCCTTTAACATATTGTGGTTCAGGATCCTTATTTTGCATATCAAGAGTCACGTCAAAGGCGAAAATATTATCTATAATAACATTATTTATTTCTCATAATTTATGAGATAACATATAATTTATTGAAATCTCATTATTTTCGGATACTTGTGGTTGTTTATGAATCATATTTTCAATATTGGATTAATTAATCTTTTCTAATGTTACTTCTTCTGAAGTTTTTGATTTGTTTTTCTCATGTATTTTTCTTTTTCGAGGTATAGAGTCTTTTGAACCAACTGGTCGACTACACTTCTAGCTTCTTTGAGATTCATTTGTTACAACAAATTGTCCTACAGGGACATCAATTTTTGCTAGAATATTTTATGCTAGTATATATGACTTTGTCACTTTTCTTATGTCAACAAATATATCTGGTAATTGATTTGTAACTCCTTGAAAATGAATAATATTTTCAACCTTTTGCTCACNCTTTTGAACCAACTGGTCGACTACACTTCTAGCTTCTTTG
The DNA here is from genome assembly GCA_903798255.1 of Fraxinus quadrangulata. NCBI lineage: Eukaryota > Viridiplantae > Streptophyta > Magnoliopsida > Lamiales > Oleaceae > Fraxinus > Fraxinus quadrangulata. Next base: position 70,258 of record CAIGRB010149419.1, read on the forward strand.
AGATTCATTTGTTACAACAAATTGTCCTACAGGGACATCAATTTTTGCTAGAATATTTTATGCTAGTATATATGACTTTGTCACTTTTCTTATGTCAACAAATATATCTGGTAATTGATTTGTAACTCCTTGAAAATGAATAATATTTTCAACCTTTTGCTCACATGGATTGTTGCGAGAATGAAAATGAGATAGAGTTGTTTCATTCCAAGAAATTATCTTGTTTATCAGGATGTAGGTTTTTCCCTCCCAAAACTGGGAATGTCATTTCATCAAAATGAGAATCTACAAAACGTGCAGTAAATAAATAACCCGTTAAAGGTTTAAGATACCTAATAATATATGGTGAACGAAAACCCATATATATCCCAAGTTTTCGTTGGAGACCCATTTTAGTTCGTTGTGGGAGGTGAAATAGGGACTTGAACAACACAACAAAAATTCGCAGGTGAGAAATATTATGTTCATGACCAAATGTCGTTGCAAATGTGAATATTGATAATATGTAGTTGGTCTGATATGAACCAATGGCGCAACATGTAATATGGTATGACCCAAAACAGAAGTTGGGAGTTTTGTTTTCATAAGTAATGGTTTAGAAAAAAGTTATAGACGTTTAATGAATTACTCCGCTAAACTATTTTGTCTATGGACATGCACAATTGAATGTTCAACAACAATTCCATTGAACATACAATAATCATCAAATGCTTGTGATCTAAATTCATTAGCATTGTCAAGACGAATAGTCTTGATTGAGTAATCAGGGAATTGTGTTCGTAATTTTATAATTTGAGCAAGTAATCTAGCAAAAGCTGCATTCCTAGTGGAAAGTAGGAAAACATGTGACCATTTAGTAAAAGAGTCAATTAACACCATAAAATAACGAAATGGTCCACATGGTGGGTGTAAGACCCACATATATCTGCATGAGTCCTTTCCAAGAAAGTTAGAGATTCAATATTGACCTTTGTAGTCGAAGGTATAATGACTAACTTGCGTTGCGAACAAGCCACACATGGATAACCATTAGGTAAAAGAATCTTCTGGTTCTTTAAAGAATGTCCATGTGAGTTGTTTATTATTCGATGCATCAGTATAGCTCCTAGATGTTCAAGTCAATCATGCCAAAATATAATTTTTTTTGGATCAACGAACTTTTGGTTTGTGATAATATTTGATTCGACCATTTTTATAAATGTATAATACATATCGATGGGAGTGCATACAATTTTTCTTTTATCTGTTTCTAACTAAATACAAAAGAAGTTATGCAAAAATATTTAACATTATTTTCTTACATCGTATCAATGTGATATTCATTGCAGCGGATATTTTTAAAACTAAGCAATTTTTTTTCTGAATTTACTTAAATAAAGTGCATCGTCAATATATAAATTTGTATTATTTGGTAAAGTAATATAAGCTTTTTCGGAGCCTTCAACGATATTCGAATATCGTATTAACATTATTTTTTGTTAATGTTGAGTCCAGAAAAGACTTTTTTGTCTTGAAGAATAGTGTGCATATTTGCACTATCAACTAAATGATATCTTGACAATTCATCTCGAATTTTGTGATATTTATTATTTGAATAACTTCACCATAAAATAAAATAAAATAAATCTCGAAGAATATGATTAAATATCAAACAATAATTAATCGAGTAGTCAATATAAACATGACATAAGTTACGTGTTTTCCTTCAAGGATAAATACTAATTTAAAATAATATATTTTTTGAAATATGTGCTACTTCGGGAGTACGTTGCATTTTACTATTACTTCTTCAAGAGTAATATATCAATATTCTTCTTGAATATTGAAAATTATAATTTATGTTCTTTAGGAACAAGAAATATTTTCCTGGAATATTAATTATAATGTTGTGCTATTTCAGGAGCACCAATAATTTATCTACAGATCAGGAGCAAAAATATGATGTATTAGATCTTAAAATTATGCTTTTCGGGAGCTAGAATACTTTAATACAATATTGAATTTAAAGGATTGTGCTTCTTCAAGTGTAACAACACGATACAAATCAATTTCAAATTATAAAAAAAAAATTCTAAAAATTGATTGGAATCAATTACCAAAATTGATTGAGTGGTTTGGCCACCATTCTTTAAAAAAAAAAAAAAGGATTCACGTAATCACATCGTTGGAATTCATTAGATTATAAAAAAGAGCCTTTTTAAAAAAGGAATCGTGATAATAACGTGTTATAAAAATAATATAACAGGAAGAGAATAAAATATAAGAGTTAAAACTCAAGGGGGGTTCACAAATCAGGTCTCAAATTTCCTAAATTCAAAATTCAGGCCTTAAGTTTAAAAATGCAAAAATCATGTATTTTGTTAATTAGTTAAATATGTTAAAATTACAATTATGTAATTCATGGTCACAGATGCATGCTCATAAGTCACAACTTTTTTGGTCACATATTATCAAATTAATTGTCACAAATCAAAAAAATTATAGGTCACATTTTATTTATCGGTCATACATTTTCAAATTTGTTGGTCACATCTTATTTTTTAATCATGGATTATCGAATTTTAAAATCACAATTTAATAGTTAGTCATAATGAACCAAATAGTTGGTCACATACACCAAAAAACCCCACCCCACCCCACCCCACCCCGATCCCGATCCACCACCAATACTTGGTCACAGACCAACCAAATAGTTGGTCACAAACAATATCCCACCACTACCACGGCGAGCACCGTCACCACGACAACGGCACCATAACACCACTACCAACAACGTTGCCATCACTAGATCCAATACATTGCCAACAAAAATATCACAACCACCACTGTCATCGCCACCCCCAGTCACCGCTGCCACCATTTTTGCAACACCACCATCACCACAGCGCATTAGCAACACCACACACATACCACCAGTCACCGCCACCGCCATGCCGGCACAATTACAGCACTCCATAATTACTCATTTACACTCAGTACCTGGCCCAACTCACAATCTACAGCCCACTACCATAAAATACCCAACTAACCCAACTAATTAATCTCAAAACCCTATCCATCATCTTCAACTTCCTACAACCCTACCGATGCCGATTTCTTTGCTTTTTCGCTAACTACTGTTTCAAACTTTCCCGATGCTACAAAATTGCACGTCCAATCAAGTTCCAATCCCACCACAGATCTACCACCACTGGTGTTCGAAACATACCACCACCGTACACCGCACCACCCACAACACAGCACCAACACCACAGTACACTATCACCCCCTGGACCACCAATACCCAAAAAATCGTAGCAAAACATGAGAAGGGGAGGCGAGAGATGAGAGGAGAGGGAGAGCAGCGACAATGTCGTGGTAGTTCGCGGCGCTGCAAGATGAACGTGTGTAGCAGTGCAGCTGCAGCTGCGAGGCGCCGTTGCACCAATCTGTGCAATTGCCGTCTGAGTGATCGCCAAAGCTGAAGTAACCTTCTACTTGTTAATGAGTCGTCGAAGGGAGAGGATAGAGAAAGAGTCGAGACTGATGAGAGAAAGAGGGAGAAATGGATAGATTGAATTATTAGGGTCTGTATAAAAATAAAATGTCTGATTTTTGAAAAGTGAAACTTGATATCTGAAATTTGAAATTCAATCTTGAAAACACTAGTTTTGTGTAATTTTGCCAAACTCAAGTGTGTATTTTATTGAGAATCAAGACTAGTGTTTATAAGATCTAAAATAAGAGTTACAATTGGAATTAAATAGACTCTGAACTAGATAAGACTCATCTATATATTATGATAATACTAAATAATAATTAATAATCATCACATTATTTTACAACACTATAATAATAATAATAATTATTATTATGATGATGATGATGATGATGATGATGATACTAGTAAATCTGAATTTAGGAGGAAAACTAGAGTATATTTGTTATTATCTCTAGAATTTATTAAACACATTTTCCAAAAGACACTTGGTTTCTTACTATTATAAATTGGTAAATGTTAAGTTTCATCTGTACGTAAGGGTGGCAATGGAACTTCTTGATTAAACGAGATTGGCTGTGCCCAAAAAATGACCTAGGCTTGGCTCGGGCTAACCCTAAAGTTAGTGGGATTATGGGCCAACTCGAACAGAGCCACAAGCTACCTTTTTTTTTATATATATATATTTTGAAAATCTTTCACCTTGTTTTGAGTTTGGGACCTACTACTTTTAGTGTAAACGGATTTAAAATTTTATATAAGCATTTTGTTATGTGTACAATATTTTTAAAAAGTGGGAAATATTTAAAAAATACTAAATTACGACGAACTTAAATATTATTTACCTAATGAGATAGCATCTGGACATATCTTGGCCTCCATACTTTGAATATTCTCAATCTTTTATATACACTAAGCTCTCTAATATGTCTTCTTTGTGTCTTGGTCTCAACTCGGACAAAATCCTACCATTTGCACCAAAAGCAGACTCTGCAGCTACAATACTAACCAGAAGAGTAGTAGATCACGTACTATAATAGAAATAATTAGATATTGACGGGTTGTGCCATCCTATGAGGGACCGCCTTTCGAGAGGTAGTTCAGGCCGATAAACTACGGAAGAACATTCGGACCGCAACCTCGCCAACCCAATATATGATATTCATTCCAACATGATGCAGGAAGGGTCACCCTTTAACAAAATGACCAGAACCCAACAAAGGCATTTTCAACAGAATTATGGACGAATGATAAAACAGCAGCAAGGATCGTCAAGTCCAAAGATGCCTAAATTGCTTGAGGTGGCAAACAAAAATGTTCTGAAAAGTGATAAAGAGGCTAGCATGGGTG
>CAIGRB010149430.1:0-12592 GCA_903798255.1 Fraxinus quadrangulata
AGTGTTCGCCCCTTGCACTAGCCAATTGTAATTTTCTGCTTTCGTCAATTGTAATTTCTTGTTTTTAGTAATCAATGATCAATTTCATTTCAATTGTGTTTCAATCTTTTTATTATTTGTAATCAAAATATCTTTCGTCCCGAAAAGATCGAGAAAATGTGGAAGGTAGTCTAGCGAAACAGATTACTGCCACAGGTGTCCCTTTCTGCACTAAGAAGAAAGGCATCCCGTGAAACCTTGTTTGGCCGCACATATTTTTTAGTGACGGTTGAGGTAGATGGTGCTAAAGCCATTTTGCCATGCCGATCGTATTTAATAGTATTTACATACTGCTTTAAACTTTGCGAGTCCACCGACCATACGACCTATTGGAATCAATTTAAAGTGATCTCAACATTTTGTCTGTTTTTACCCCTTTCGCTTCCCTCTTGTATCGGAAATATCTAATTCCTCTTGTTCCACCTCGAGAACATCAATGTTATCCAAATTAATTGGATTACTACTTCCGTGAGCATCCAGATTTGAAATATTTTTGAGAAGGGGTACTTCGTTAAAACCGACAAATTCATGTTGAATTTGACTTTGCGGCGCCATGGGTGATTCTCCTTGATACCAAACAAGCCCTCAACAAATATTTATGGATTCATTTGTGATGAACTGATAATATAAGAACTTGATTCCTTGAGTGAAGATGAAATGACAAAGTGAATATATAGAAATTTGATAATTGTACGAACGTAAATCGTAATGCAGGGTCGGCCCAAGCCCAATACAAACAAGGCCAATGTCTTGAACCTCAAATTTCAAGGGGCCTCATAAATCCACGCCACATTAAGAACATAAACTACAACTTCTGCAACACCCATAAAATAAACCCATGACGAAATCTTCTATTTCGACGAGTCGAATTCTGCAGAATCTTCCCCCATCAGAAATTCAGTCCTGTCGAGTTCTGTTCTTCCTACCTGTACTAAAACCTTATTTAATGTGTATAATTGAGCTGGGATTTTTGCTAATTGGGTTCTGAAAGGCCTAATTTCAATAGGTTTGAGGGAAGATGAAAAAAACAAATGGGTTTTGAAGTTAGTTTGGAATAAAGAATTCTGGGTTTTGTTTAGCATTTTTCAAGTGTTTTTAAGTGTTGAAATATTTGTCGTTTTCGTTTCTTTAGTGTGGGTGAAACCGTGCACGTGCTATGATGAAACATAATTTTAATATTCATGTCAACTACGGGGAGTAGAAATTTTGCATGTATTCAGTTGTACGCTTAGTCATGGTTGGGTTTGATTTGGCCTCTTTTTCCTTGTATTTAGAGAATGTTCATCAATTTGTTTTGTGTTATCCTTGATTTTATTTATTTACTATTTCTTCAAGAACCATGATCTATTCTTCAGTCTTTATCAAAACGGCATTATATTATCCCGAAGCAGCCAAAACCTATTAAAACAACAAAAAATACGTAATTCTTCCAACTTTGGATTGGCTAGTCTTTGGAGAAACTATGCTAAAGACATACCTTAAATATAGTTATAAGAGGACTTCTTGTTTGGGATTTTGATCATGTAAGTAGACAGCTAAAGAGGAAAAGTATAGAAATCAATATCATTGCAATAGAAACCAATATATAAGTATTGCTATTCTTGTAAAAAGATCATGTTTAAAGCCTCATAATAAATAGTCGCCTAAGTTTTCAGGGCCGACCCTCTCGTAGTAATGAATTGGTGTATAAAATATTATGCATAGAATATATATTGTAACTTGTATAGTATAGTAAGTAAATAAGGAGTATGGAAGGAAAGTATGCGATTGTAAATTTGTAGTGTAAAAATTGATATTGAATAATTGAAATTGAAAATAGAACATAGTAGATTGTAGAATGTGGAAGAGAATAAGAATTGTTGTTGGTGTGCGAAATATTTTGTAATGAATTTGGATATTTATAATGTAAAAATAGAAGGAAAAAAAGTGACCAAAACGGCCACTTTTTGCAAATTCAGTGACCAATTTGGTCACTTATACAATGACCAAAACGGTTACTTTTTTAAAACTATAATGGCCACTTTTCTAAAAAAAGTGACAGTTTTGGTCATTGTAGTGGCTCACCACCACATGAGCCCATGAGCTAGGCTCGTGGGTGAGCCAAGGGGATTCGGCTCGTGGGTGAGCCAATCTGGAGAGCCAGCCAACTCAGCTTGTGCTCGATTTCTTCCAAGTAAACCATGAGTAGAGTTTTGATGAGTCAAGTGGTTGAGTAAATAAGCCGTTCGGCACATTTGTCACCCTAGTCATGTCCCCTATTTATTGCATTACTAGAAACCGATATTGGCTAATCCTTGAAGTAGCAACTCCTTTAAGCTTTTCATAGTCATATATGATTTTTTATGAGATTGAGATTTATTTCATGAAACATAAACAAATAAAGTAAGGTCCAAATGCTAATTCGCACTTAACTTTCTCAGTATTGGAGAGTGGCTTCTCTCTCTTGTTAATTCGGTGAGTGGTGGAACTGCAAATATATACTACTACTGTTATTTAGTATTTTCCTTTGATCATGCTCACACAGCAGCACAATCTAGAGTGTGGATATTCACATGTTGTTTCTTTTTGCTATTAGAAAGAGGAGTGCTGGCATTTGTTGAACTTGGGAGGTCATGCTCTTTTTAAAATGAGCACATATTAACCTAGATATATGAAGAAGTTACTTTTCAAGCTTATCTAAGTCCCAGAACGATGTTTAATTTGAATTAATTAAGTAAATTTTTACTTACTTTGTTGTGTTGGAATTTGGGCGTGACCCGAATTCTTTGTTGAAATTGTTGAAATAATTGAAGAATTCTAATTGAAGTGCACGTCACGAAGAATTCAAGTTTAGAATGTTATTGGAGTCCTATGTCAAGTTAAAGTTTTACTTGGAAGCTCATTGGCTGTTGGAATTTGTATTAGAGTTGAATATGTTAAATTATGAATCCAGAAGAAAAGTCGCCGCATTTTCGATAGTCCGTCGCTAGTTGGACGCTCGAGCGAAACTGATGGAAAACAACTCGAGAGATTTCGCCCGTCCGTCGCTCGAGCGACAGTGTTACCCTGCCCAATCTTGTTTTCCGTTTTAACACGTTTTGACATTCTACTTCAATTACAACTCGATTATTAGGATTTTGGACGCCTCCTACATTCTTGCCTATAAATACTAGGCTCTTCTTTACAATTAAATAGTGAGAAAACAGATTATTGAATTATAGGATTCATTGTAATTTTCTTTCTCTTCTCCATTATTTTTGGGTCAATAAAATCTACTAATTCCTCTGTCATATTCTTGTTTTCTTTTGTTCTTGATCAATACTTCATATTGTACCATATAATTTCAACATATTAATTTGGTGGTTGATTTCACAACAAGTGGCATCAATATCTAACAAGCGGTACTTCTTGCTTGTTTTTGCTAACATATTGTATGTGATTTTTATAGGTTAAACATCCACTTTGAAGATGACTGATGCAAAATGAGGGAAGTTTGAGTATAAAAGAACAGAAGAAAACCATATGTAGCATGTGAATTAGAGCATAAAGTTTGGGAAAAAAAACTTCGTAAGTTAAATGATATGCCATTAGAAAGATAAATAAATTTTGAGTTCATTGAAAAAAATGAATCGCAATTCAAAGTTGTGAATCAAAGTTAGGCCACCGGAGTAAGGTCATAGCCATGAACTAGAGCTTCTGGCCATAGCTGGGCGATTTTAGAGACATGACGTCCCTGCAACTAGCAGTTGCTCATGCCCATCAAGTCGCGACCATGGCTAGTTCCCTTAAAATGACTAGAGTAATTGTTATCTTAAATATTGTATTTGGATTTAGAGAAGGTGGTGCAGGATGGTCCGAGTCAGACGCTGAGTTGTCAGATAACATGTTAATGGCTCTAAAGTATCACGAGTTGGTAGATCGGCGCAAGAATGGCAAGTGATCGGGTAATTTTGGTGATTGTGACGTATTTCGGTAATTTGGTCATAACTTTGGCTACGGTTATCGGAATCGCAATTATGACCATAATCCGGAAAGCTTGTTTCGGCGCGAACGTCGTGGTCACGTAGCTTCGCTCGGTGTGTGCCGTTTTCAACCTCAAATTCCATCGTTTTCCCTTCCGAATTACTATTTTAAGTTAAATTTTATTATTTTTAGTAATAATTCGATTGCATGTTTGGAGATGATTTCTAACCCGATTTGGGCTAGATGTTTTGCAGAATCCTTATTTTATTCCTTATTTTAATTTAGCATGATTTTTAGAATTTTGCCATTTTTGATAAAATTCAAATTTTTTTGCTATAAAGTCCGGCTTGTGGACTTATTTTCGGGGATTGATTATTATAAGATTTCTTAAACTTTAGAGACGTTTTCTCTATGTTTTTTTCGACGTTATTCTTGTGTTCTTCCCTGTGAATTTCTTGATAACAATTGCTTGCAGAATAATCATTATTCTGTTCGGCGTCAGAAGGGTACGGTGGGGAGAAGATGAACGGTTCATCCCTTTTTTTTAATTTAATTAATTTAAAGTTTTTATTATAGAAATTATAAATTGACCATTTTACGCATCATTTAATTTGTTAATTTTAGTCTAACATCAAATTTTAGGGTTGACTAACGGAATACTAGATGGAGTATGTCCAATGGACTTCGGCTGCCGTTAAAGTGAAAGACTTGGGAATGTGGCTACAAAAATAAAATGTAACTTGTATTCTGTAGCAAATTAAAATGTTTGGGACCTCTGTTGCAATTTTTCCTAAATATATTCAAAATTACAATAATAATAATCTAAAACTTCAAATTTCTAAATTATATTTCCTCTTCAAGATTTTTTTTTTTTTTTTTCAAATAGAAAATCAACAATTATATTATTACAACCAATCTGTTTTGAAACTTATTTTCAATAGACACCATGGACAATATCCATTCAACCTTTCTTTCCAACATTGTTGACCGAAGATAGAATTTTAGCAACTTCAACTCTGAAAATTTCCGATGATGGATGTAATTAAAATTGATATAGTCAATAATATTTATAAGTTATACACACATTTGAAAAACAATAGTCCATCATTTTTATATATTCTAAAACTTCAATCAGCTTTTTGTCTCTTCTGAAAAACAAGTTTTAAAATTTTGCAACTCAAACAATAACTCGTGACCACTGACCATTAATATCAAAATCTCTGTTGTACTTCAGAAAAACTTCAAGTTGATCACACCAACACTTTAATTATCTTATGCAGAATGCAATTTTTCTACAACAAACAAAAATTCAAAAAAAATATTTTCATATTTTAAAATTGTTTAATCCTTAACTTAAGTGGAGAAACAACTTGATCAAACTATATATAGGCAATAATTAACTTTAAAATATCCTTTAGTTGACTGTGTTATATCATTATCGACATTTTCATTAAAGTGCTTCTTTTAATGAATAATAAGCTTGAATTGTAGGTTCAACTTTCATTTGAATATCAATTTCTTTAATAGTAATTTTGTCAAATTCAAATTCAATTTCTCCATATGTTTCAAAAAAATGAAATAAGTGCTTTCAAGTGACTGATAGCAACATTTATAGACATATACTCACTTTACAATATTTTACTTACTTTATTAATAGCAGACAATAAATTATGCCAAATAATCATGCTAAACAAAATTTAAAGTATCAAAAGATAAATTTTTAGCACTTCTAAATGAATTAAGGTCATCACATGTTTTATCAAAAGATAACTTTTACTTTTGGCACTAGAAATTTTGTTGATTTAACACCTTAACTTTTCAATATATTTATGATAGTAGCTTAAATATCAGACCTTTCACATTATTCAGAAAAAAAAAAAATCATCGCTTTGTAGAAGATGAAAATAATTTGTATATGTATTGTACAATTCGAAAAAAAAAAAAGATTTAGCCTTTATACAAGAATTTATTATATCATAAAGTGCAAGATTAAGACTATTACAATCACTTTTATGCTCCCTTTCATATTAGAACTATTATCATAATCATGACCTCGTAAATCGCTAATTTCAAGTTCAAGTGCTTTCAAAAAATTTGATAATTCATCAAATGATCATTACCCTAAAGTATCATCTACCTTAAGGAATTCCAAAAAACTCTTCTACTTTTACTAGACTTGCTAAGCATCTATATATCGTACTATGAGAGATATTTGTTAAAATAAAATTTAAAAAAAAAATCAGTCATTTATTCCTTTATTGGCTAATTGAGTGTTGTTTCATTCTAGCTTAAATAACTTACGACAAAAGCAAAATACTCTATCCAATGAAATTGATTGAACCAACCATTTTCCATCACTCTTCTCACCATTTGCTAAATGTAAAAAATGTAATATGCACAAGAGAAATGTCCATTTTCTGAATCGTTTTTAGGAAAAGCAATAACATTTTCCCCAGGAACCTCTTTTCACCAACAATTATATCAAGTTTTGATCAATAGTTTTTCAATTTTTTTGGATCACTATTGTCTAAATGCGAAGGTACACACTAGAAATTAATATATTCATGTTTTTTCATTTCTAATTTTTTTCATCCTCCAAATTTTCTTGCTCGTGATGCTCTCTATTCATATCATCTTCACTTTGTACCTTCTCATTTTCAAATTCATCATCAACCAAATTTAATTGAACTTTCTTTTTTATTATTTATATCACTACCAAGAAACTTGTCCTAACTCTTACTTGAGATTAAATAAATTCTTCAAATTTTCATTTCTTTTTTCTTTTCTTTTTTAAATTTGGAGACAAGCATTTTCTAGTAGGTATATTAAAGCAATCTACAATCTAAAATCAATATAAGTTTAAAATTTAAATTAGTTGAGGATCACATTAATGGAACCTAACCATAGATTTTCACTTAGATAACAAATATTTTCTTTCAACTACAAATTATTGAGAATGAGAGTCTATTAAGAAAATACTAATTATTAAAAATGTATAGACTAATGAGATGACAAAGAGCTTGACAAGAAAAATAGCATGAATTAAATGTATCAAGAAGAGTTAGCATATGATTTTCAAAATTTTAATTCATTTTTTATGAAAGTTAATATCACGGGTCTACATCTCTTAATCTATTCATTTTTCTTCAACCAATAAACTAGCTTCAACATACTTATAGTTAATTAGTTGCACCAAAGAAGATAAAGCATCAAAGTACCATTAGAGTACAATTTACAAATAAAAAATATGAAGAAAGATTTGTAAACAAATACTAACCTAAAAAAGTAATAGTAGAAAACTTGATCACACACACCGAGAACAGTCAAAGCATGATTACAACAAAAATGGGATATTGATGTAACAATTGAAAATCTTACCAATTTTATAATTTCATATCAACATTGAAAAACAAGAAAAAAAATTGAAAAACACCCAAAAAAATATATACAAGAGGGCATAAAATTTAAGCAAAAATAAATAAAAAAATCATGCATGTCAATATTATAGTGAAAGACTATAAACATACGCTGGAGAATTTGCAAAGGTTGAACTTGGGGATGAGCAACTGAGGATTACTAAACAAGTGGAGAAAATAAAATATGAAAGATCACATGACAAAAGGAGAAAAGAGATGGCAAAAGGAAAAAAGAAAAGAGTGACGAAGAGTGAACCCGAAAACGTGAAGAAAAATGTAAAATGCAAAGTCAAAAATGTTTTAAAAACTTATTTTACGTTTTGAAGAACATAATTGTTTTTTTCTTTTTTTTTTTTTTGTAAATTTTTTTATTATTTATAAATGTAATAATTAAAATATTGGGGGGCCTTCACCAAGGAAGGAGCTCGGACGATTGTCTACCCCACTTTTAATCAGGGTTGGCACAACCCACCATCTTCGACAACTTCGCCATAATCCCTACACCTACAAAACTCTATCCTTCCCCATCACTATGTCACGGTCTTCACTAGTCCACCATCGACCATCACCACCATCACCATCGATGAGATAAACTAGAGAGAGGGGAAGAGGATTTGTCATACGAATAACGGATTGGTGAAGAGGATTGATTATACAATAATCGTAGAAGAAGATGTTTTATTTCATTTTCTGGTAAAGGTTCAATGTGAGGATTTTTATTGAATTACGGATCACGGTACTCTCTCATCCAAGGACATTTCACTCTGGAGTTTTGATGGGATCCAATACATTATTGTTGGTATAAATGCAACCTTAAAAGAATATAGGAGATTTGAATTCTTTATTCGAAGATAGTTTGTGTTTGGTTTACAGTTCTTGTTAAATTTATCTTAAAAGTATTATGAGTTAACATCAAATTGTTACAAGTTGCAACTAATAAACTTCTTGCATAATTAAATTAATAGTTGCAAGCATTTTCAAACTTCAATATCCAAAAGTTGCAATGATAATTTAATTTTCTCCAAACTGCATGGAGATCAAAAGCTAAAGTACAATCATTAATTAAAAAAGAAATTGATCTTTTTGTTGATTTTCAATAGATTTGGGAACCCAAATGGAAGCTGTGATCAAAGGCCTTGATTTCCAGCACAAAGCCAATCTGCACTGCTCATTTTGCACCCAATAACTCCCACTGAATAAACTCACCAAGAACTTGGCTTGAGTCACATTCCAAGAACTCAGTGGAATTGGTCTAAATCCCTCCAAAGAAGGATATAATTCTCTTTCCTTTTGCTCAAAAGGAAACTGCTTCACACTATCCAAAATCCTTGCCCTAAGGAATTCGCGTTCTATGATTTTTACGGCTAATTTGAAACCTCCACAGAAGCCAGACTGAAGCGAATCAGAAACAGCTGCATAATGGTGGAGGGCCTCACGGAAAAACTCCACGTAAGACATTGATGGAACTTTATCTAAGTTGAAAAGTTCTTCCTCTACTAAAATGACAATTTTAGGACATAGCTTTCTTATACCTTTTAAGAATGTCTTGACCATTGCACTGTCCCTATGCGGCATGTGGAGCTGATGCAACATACAGTTGGCTATTACAGTACTATTTTCCACCTTAATTCCTTCAAAATCTTCCTCTCTCGTCATGAAAACATGATCAAAATTGAATGGAAGATTAATTGAATTCGCGAAATCCTGCAATCTCAATCTCGTCTGTTGAATATTACATATATTTGTATGGTCAGTAAATATTGCTGTGATTCTAAGGGAAGCATCTTCTGTACCTGCAAGATCAACCATCAAAGAAGGCCACTGAATTCCCTCCATGATATCAAAGTCAATAATATGAACTTCCTTATGGCCCCGTGCCGCCTCCAGAATAGCCTGATTCGCTGTGAAATGTGCAAATTTCACATAAGGAGAGAGTTCTTGAAGCATTTGGAACGCAGAAAGCGTGTTATGATTACATTTTCCACCAGATGTATCCTCCAGCAACTCAGGAAAATCAAGACTCTTGTAAATAAGGCCTTCGGTGAAATATAAAGCCAATCTTCCAATAGGGTTGTCTCCATTTTCTTGACCAGAAAGTAGATTATTCAGTTTTGTCACCACTGATGAAGCAAATATCCAGTTTTCTGCTTCAATAGCTTCTGCTCCCAGTAGTAGTAAGTCAGTTAAGCTGCAGCCCTCCAAACCATCTTCTTGAATTTCTACATTGTGGAGGATTTCTTCACCGGCAGCAGCAGCCAGCAATGTAGTTTCTTGATCAATCTCATCAAGCCCTAAAACAGCTTCTTCGTCAATGAAATCGAGGTCCATAAAATCTGTCTCTAGAAATCTTTCGATGTCATTGGAAACTTTATCTTGTACAGAATAAGGGTTTGTTTGATCGATGTAGCTTGTCAAATCATAATGGATCATTTCATACTCCATTACTTTTACTCACCAAGGCTACAAAGTGCTCTCTCTCTCTCTCTCTCTCTCTCTCTCTATATATATATATATGCACACTCAAACACACGGAGTCCCAAATGTGAGGCTGGTTACATCACGTTTAACCTCAAGTTGCAAAAAACAATTAATTGCATTTCTCCTGGTAAAACTTTGAATTTCGTGAACATTAATATCAAGAAAGATGCCAGATTCAAAAGAAACCAGATGGGAAAGAATCTTTGCCTAATCTTGATGTGATGTATTATTTTATCATTGACCTCAAGGAAAAAAAAAAGTTTACTGGAAATTGAAGCTTTCATATAGTGTAATCATTTTCTTCAACTATATATATTTTACTTGCAATAAGCTGATCATTTCTCGAGTCCGGCAGTATTACCTCTTATTTTACTGTGCAGTTGTTCTAAATCAGAACAAGTCAGCCACGTGGCGTGCAGCCTGTAAATTGTTGTAAGCATTAGGTCTACCAATTTCTCCATTTCTTCTTTCCCTTTCGAAGATTTTAGTTAATGATACTAATACAAGAGACATGATTTTTCGGTAAGCGAAATAATGAACAAAAAAAGGTAAAGTAGTGAGGTCATGTTCTATTTTTTATCCGTGATTCCAACCTAGGTAATTGAGGAGAGGAAAGAAATTATTTTATCTCCCTTTAAAAAAAAAAGAACTCAAGTAATTGAGGGTCACAGTGGTTAATCTTTTGTCAAATTTTATGACATAAATCCCAGTACACATTATATGTGGGGGCGTTGCCTACTGGATACGGGCTTCTGTAGTGAAAAGCAGACAAAGGTTATTTAAACCATACCTTGCATGTACTGCGACACTTTTAAAGTTACAGATGAAGGCATTGAAAGTAAGTAAAACGACTAAGACATGGATCCCATGTCGAAGCCATGTTTGAGATGTACTCGGTAAAGTGAATTTTCAGGAATATTCGGTGCAAGATAGCATTGTCGGTAATCGTTGGGCAGTGATTGGATTGATAGTGCATGGATGAAGGTGAAAGTTACGAGTTCAACCTAAAAATCACCAAGAGGGACGTGAATAACGCGGAATTAAGATTACCAATTAAATTAATAAGCCACTTTTTAATTGTTCAAGATGTTTAGTCAATCAAGTCAAGTTTATATTATATTCAATAGGCACAATAATAAATAATGCAGTAAATAACACAAGATTTGTTGATGGAGAAAATCCTTCACATGATTAAAAATTTCTAGACCAAGCCAATAACTTTCACTATAGATAATAAGAACTTACATCAAATCTAAAAAATTTACTAGACTTGCTGATTTAATTCATACAATCTCCAAGACCTGCTGGAACATGTTTCACTCACACATGTTCTCGATCTTGTAAAATCATCTATTTCCTATGAATCATCAAGAATATCTTGTTCTTGTACTCTTCATGTACTTTTGGTCCAACCTTCCTAATTATACTTAGGAAGTGGGTGTTTTGGATTATTTGATTTTGAAATTACTATTACTTTTTCTTAAGCTTAGCCTAAAATATTCTAAATAGTGTTAGTTGGTTTTCGTTTGGTAATCAATTTATAAATGGTTTATAAATTCAGACAAGACAGAGTTAAATATTAACTTAAATGGAAATTACGCCTACCCAGAATTTGAAAATGCACAATTCACGAATTAGGTTTGAAAGAATTTATTTTTTTTCAAAAATTAGGTAACAATTTAAACTTTTTAATATTATATTAGTAATATTTTAAAATTAAATTAATCTATATACTTACCCTACCTCGATCCACCCAAACCCTAATTATTTTCATCTCTCTCTTCTCTTTACATCTCTCCCTTCTCTCTCTTCGAGCAATGTCGACCCATTCAAACTCCAGCGAATGAAGAAGACGCGTCGGCCAACGCTGTTGGTATCGGGGCTGCTGCGAGTTCTCAACAACGTTGCAGGCTGACGTAGCTGTGAAACATGGCATCGCGACACTGCAATCCATTGAAGCTACCGTTCGTAGCAACATCGTATTAGTGATGTCGACGCTGACTTGTGCAAGCATAGGGAAAGGGTTTGGGGTTTTAGGTGTTTTTTTTCCCTCTTTCGATCTCATCTGCATAGTCGGAGTTTTTGTTGTTTTTTAATGTTAATTGTTGGTTGTTTACATGTTTTCAATTTGCAAATGGTTGTTTTTAGTGGTGGTGGTGGTGGTTGTTTAGTGGGGTGGTACGATGGTAATGGGCACGTTGTTGTTGGTAGGTTGTGGTGGCAGCGGCGGCGGCGATGGTGCGTTTCTGTTGGAGTGGGTTAGCATTTGTGACCTTGTGACCTATCAAATAGTTAATATGTGAGTGGTTGTTGGGGGTGGGGGTGGTTTTTGGTGGCTAGAGATTTGATAGTAGTGGTTGTGGTGGTTTTTGTTGGCAGATATATCTAGTGGTGACGATTTTGTTGGTTGTGGTGTTGGTGGTGTCATGGTGCCGTTGTGGTAGTGACGACGGTAGCGAGATGAGTGTGGTCACAAGTGGTTGTGGTGGAAGTGGTGGTATGTGACCTACTATTTGGTGTATAAAACCAATTATTTGATTATCTGTGATCAACTATTTAGGGCTTGTTTGTATCCTATTTTGAAAGTAGAAATGGAGTAATGAATAGTATTTTTTTGGAGAATGTGTTGTTGAAATTTAAAATAACTTTATTGGTTTATGTGTAGAATATTTTATTGGATGAATGTGTGGTGGAGATTGTTTACTATAGCAAACAAT
>CAIGRB010149430.1:23800-69516 GCA_903798255.1 Fraxinus quadrangulata
TCTCCGTACAGTACGGAGTGTGGTGTCCGCGCAGGGACATGGTGTGCGGACACGGGGATCGACCTAGTGTCCACTAAGTCCAAATTGTAATTAAATCAAATTGGTTCCAAAAAAGAAGACAAGATGTAATACTTGTATATATTCATTAATTGAAACTTGAACACTGTTTTTATGTTTGAGTGAGTCCTGAACTTGATTTGATTCTCTTTTTATCCAATAAAAACAAATAAATAAATACAGACCGTCAAAAACTCAATATTTGTTGAACATTTCAACCCAAATGAAATGTTAATCAATGAAAACGCTAATTATGTTTGTATGTGTGTGTGAAAGCGAGATAGTTTAAGTGCATATGAAACATCAAAAATTAACAAAATTTTCATTATTTATTTATTTTTTTTTTTTATTATGCAAATGGTCTACCGTTTCGAAATGGAGATCGATATATCAAGGTCGCATGGTTGAGACGACAGCGAGAGGTGGGGGCAATGCCCCGAAAGGCGGGGGTCGAGAGGCAAAGGTCGAGGGGCAACGCCCCCGATGGGGATCGGCCTGACTGACCAGGTCACGGGGTCGAGGGGGCAACGCCCCTCGTAGGGATTTGGGGACAATGCCCTCGATCGGGATCTACCTATAATTAAATAGAAAAAAATCCCAAACACGATGCGGAGACTCGAGAAAAAATTTGTGTCTCTGCGCTGTCCGTGTTTCCGAACAGTCCAGAAACACACACACCGTATCTCTACGCATCTCTGGAGAAACGGACACAGCGTGTCTCCGCACTGTGTGGGGACACGCTTTTTTTTTCCTAAACTTCATTGCGTACTCTGTTAATCCAGCAGTGTCTCCTCTTTTCGACCCTCCTTTCAATTTCTTGTAAGTCTAATTGCATAGCATAAAACTTTAAAGTTCAAAGCCTTTATAAATTAATCAATATGATCGTCTAGTGCTAAAATTGTTTTGTTTTTCCTCTGATTTTTATGCAGAAACTGGATTCCGGGATTTATAGTTACAGTAGTTCTACATTTCTTTAGCCATAAATGGGGGTCATTAATGAAACTCAAAAGTAAGTATCAAGAAATATTCTAAATCTTTATGTGCATTTTTTGTATAAGATTATAGTCGAAAGCATAATGAAAAGAATTTCAAGTTCTTTTAATTGTTAATATTATTTGATCCTCCCTAACAAATATGTCATGTATAATTTGTTTTTAATGTGCAAACGAGGTTGAAACCACGGTGGAAACAAAATAGCACGTTGTGGATGCAGTAGAAAAGGTAGTGGAGGAGGTGGAGAAAGTGGCGGAGGACATCGTGGATGATCTTCCTGAAGGTGGAAATTTGAGAAATATGGTGGATTTCGTTGAACATATGGCTGAAGAAGTTGGCCATTTCTGCCACCTCACAACCACCTATCGACGCCATGCCTCCGCCACTGATGGCGGCAGTTCTTCCAGCATTCATGCAAACATAGTGTATGTGCTGCCGTCCGTGATTTTATTTATTTATTTATTTTATTTATTTTTGTCGACTTTCAAAGTCAACAATTGTAGGAATTTCTTTTTTTTCCACGCTGATATGTATGGATGAATAATGTACAATCCAGATAATGAATAGTGACAAACCAGTTTAAGTGTGAAATGAAAAGTACAAAAATAAACAGTGTTTTGGCCATCATCTCTTTTAATATAGTAGTGATATACAATTACCTCATTTCCTTTGGGAGAGAGAGACAATTTAAAATATGTGACACTAATTACAATTTGGTTAAATTTACACTGTTAACCACCTAAAAATAAGATGTATAAACCTTTAAAGCTATGACAAGTGACTACTAATGAAAAAAAAAAATCGTACGAATCTTTTTTTCTTAATTATGTATAGCCTAGCATAATGTCTCTGTAAGTTATTTTTGAATTTTTCAAAGATCTCGTACTAGCTAATATATTAAATGAAAGGTAGTGTCACAATTAATAATCAATGATACGATGAAAATAGAAAAAATCTTCGGACACAACCAGGATCAGCTCAACCTTTAAGTAAGTGATTTATCATGAGCCGATTGCCTAAGGGTCAACCTTTAGGTAATTAAAGCACTCGAATTTTTAAGAAATTTAATATTAGATTTTTGTTGTATTTTTCTTTATCTGCTAATTAATAAATTTTGTTTACCAACGCAATCTCTGATGGGATGTTCTATAAATAATTTCCTTTAGATTTTTCCGTCGACAATAATTAAAGAAGTTATTTTTAACAAATTTAATTAACAAATATAAATTATGTCGGTGGAAAATTAATAAAAAACAAATAAATATTACTAAAGGAAAGTGCATTGATATCAAAATATCAATTGAAAATTATAATTCAAGATTACCACTGGAGTTTTTGTCCATTGTAGTTGGCATAGGATGACATCAGTAATTATCCGAATAGCCAACAAGATGAGGACAACTTGATATGACGGAATCAATAATTATCCATGATGGATATTGAAGTAAGAGTTACTTGATATGCACCCCTTTAAAGCACCATGTCAGAGGCCGTCGACCCCCATAAGGTGTTCTACTTTCTCATGATAGGTCACATACCACCATGGGATACTCTACGTTCTCATGATAGACCACCACCATCATGGAGTGCTCTACACTCTCGTGATAGACCACCACCACCATGGGAGGCTCTACACTCTTCGAGATAGACCTCCTACCACCATGAGGTGCTCTACATTCTCATGATAGACCACCTACCAACAGGGGCCCTCTACGTTCACACAAGTAGCCACTACCATACGGCCAATGCTATACTTAACCATACAAATAGCAATAAGCAAGACGGAAACCACTCAACAGAGAACGTAGGCATAACCAACCTCATGACGAGCGGGGGTCACTAAAATAGAACGTGGGTAAAGTGGGAAGACTTACGTGGAACATGTGGCACGATTAATCATACAACTGGGCGTTTCATCAAGCACCTATAAATACCCTCGAGGTGAGAAATGTATTTCTTCTTGAAAACCCGAATTTTTGAACTCTCAATATACTGTAAGGTAAATTGTGATTATTTCAATAGTAAGTTTCATTTACAAACAATCGCTATTGCTTTCGAAAAACGAGAACTATTTAGGAAGAACGTGAAACTATTAAAACTTCTACTTAAATAATTTCACAAGAAATTATTCTTCTACGATGCATGAGTCGTAATTTCGTTTCTCTCAATTATTATATACCTAGTGCTCGTTTGGGTTGGTACCCCGTTATTTTTAAAATACATTTTTTTTCTCTTATTCAACCACCCATTTTTCAATAAAATAATATTAGACGCAAACTCGAAAAATGTCGTAGTTTTAATCACACATTCTCCATCAAAATACTATTCCAAAATACATGCTCCTAATGTATTAGATTAGACGATAGACACGATCTATATTACTAATTATGGTCCGACATAGAAATATGGAATAACAATAGAATATGCCAATATCCTAGACTCTTGAAAGAATATGCCAAGCATAACACAATAGGATTTGGGAATAAAGTGGGTTTGAATTTGTATTAATGCCATAATTTAAGTAGACGAAAAGTTGTCGGGACGATTGTAACAACCCCAAAAATCTTGAAGTATATTATTGTCCCCCATAATTTAATTGTTTTTAATCAGAGATGAAAATGCTATTAATTTATTTTATTGTTTTGAGGTATTCAGCGAGTGGTTTAAAATTTAAAGTTTATAGGTAGGACCTTCTAAATTTTTAGCTTTATTAGATTTGTTATTTTCATTTTTGGTGTCCAATAGTATCAGGAGATGATTGTTGTTGTTGACGTTTTTCGGTTCTCGATAAATAATATTCGTTACTTATTTATGTTTTATTGAAAGTAGTTGCGTTAATTTTATGAGCATGCGATGAAATGCACTCGATCGCTTTATAGTAATGTGATTTATGCGTTTAGTCGAAAAGCACAAATAAATATAACTAATATTTCAATCGAAAATTAATTGTTCTGGAACAGTTACAGAGATTGGCATTTTATTCTAATAAAACTTCAGGGTCAGATACCACGGTTTATCTTGACCCTGGTAAAAATCTCATCATAAGTATTACACTAGTGCATATCTCGGAATCCATTGGACAAGGCTACTGTGTAAATTAATTTTTGTAACATGACCTTGCATAGACACTTGTTATTGGTGAGCTCGTTGTTATTTGATTGTTCCAGTGAATGAGATCAAATTACACGATTAAATATATCGATACACTGAGAGTTGATAGGAATCGAAATAGTGAGCACATATTTGCATTCGAATTTTGTCACCGATTAGATGGGTTAATGAGTTCACTTAAGTTTTTCATTAGAGAGCAATTTAAATTTGAGCTCAATCTTTGGTTCGCTTGAATGTATATTCTGCGATCACATCACGAAGAAACTGTTCAAGAATCTTGGGCTTAGGAAAAGGCCATTTAAGTTCGAATCTAATTATTTGACAGTCAACGGTGTAAGACATAAAAATCACTAGGTTAAGAAGATGTAATTGTGGAGAAATGAAATAATATTCCTTTGGTATATAAAGATAAAAATTAATGCTAATTATGATATAGTATTATTTTATTCTTGACTATGTATGCATTCTAATTAGCGCTCGTTTGGCTCCATTATTCCATATTATAAAAAGAGAAACGGCATTTTTTTTTTTAATGTGTGGTTAAATTTTTTTTTTTTTGAATTTACGTATAATATTATTTTATTGATAAATGTTTGATTGATAAAAAGAGATGAAAAAATGAATTATAATTTAATGGGATAAACGAGAGCTAATTGTTAAGAAAAATTCAAAATTGAAATGTACTTGTTGGTTTAGTAGATGAGAGTCAATGATCCAAACAAGCAGTCACGTCAAATTATGTAATGCACGTAAGCACATGTTAGTTGGCCTACTAAAACAAAATGAACATGTTATCAGCACCTGTCATTCTCTTTCAACTATTATTTTAAGTGACAAAAAACTTCCATAAATAAAGGAGTGCCAAGTTACATCTACATACAATACAATTTTTCATATGTTGGTAAACATCATTTCTTGCCCCTATTTAATATTCGAGTTTTGTTCGTATGGTGTGACCGACGATTGAATCAATTTTAGAAATAAACGAGAACGTCAATAGATAGCAAAATTGTATTTCCGTAAGATGCATATTTGTTCGTATCCGATACGATAGCCTCAGAATCAATTTCAAAGAAAATATCGTTATCTAGCTAAATATTTTTTTTCTTTAAAACGAATATTTTGTTGACATTCTATGATAGTGTGAACGCGCTCAAACCTTCTCGTTCGATTATACATCTTCAATAAACATTAATTCCAATCACTGTTCATTCATTGTACTCGACATCTTTTCGTTGGACACGTAGCGCACTGCATTAATAAAATATAAGTATAAATGGAACCTTTTTTTAAAAAAAAAATGCAGAAAGAAAGCTGCCATACTAACCAAAATGGACTCTTGCGAAAAAAAAAACAATTTATTAAAGTCAAGATAACACCTCCACGTAAAACAAATAAATCCAAATCATAATCTACTTAATTAAATGAGTATATTATTATTTTTAATTTATTAGTAGTTGAAAATTGTTTCTTTCTTTACATATTGCATTTGACCTATTTATTGAACCCCACAATAATTTTATTTTGGAGGATCAGGTAGAATTTTAAATAAAATATACAGTTTAGTATAATCAATAATTAGTTTAGCATTGTAAAAAGGAAAAAATAATGCCCGTGCCACAAGCCTATAATCGGTCATTTCTGATTTTTATTTTTTTTAAAAAATAGAAAAAGTCAGAAACTTATATTTGTATGGTGATTACATTTTCACGAGACAAGATAAAAGATCACGCGAATTAAATTATGTATTTATATCAAGAAAAGCTTATAATGAGCGTGTAGGTTGTGCAAAGATATAAAGTGAACTAGACAACATAGTGAAAGCATCAAAAATCTCGTGGCCCATTTGGGTGGAGGAAATTCGTTTTTTCTTTAAATTATTTATAGAAATGTTTAGATCGTATAAATCAACTTGCTTTTAGAACGTGTTGGATTGAACCGCACCCATTACTCTTTAAACACGGAAATTCCAAGCTTTCATATTTGCAAACATCGGACAAAATAATAATACAAGTGGATGGAACAATAGGCTGGCCGTCACGACTATCTTTGACACGACGGGGTAGGCATAAGTCAATCCTGTAGATTGACTAGAAATTTGAGATTTGATGTTTATTAGAATCGTGTAAAATAAAAAATAAAAATTGCTTATTCTCCTTGCGAAGTGCTACCTGTTATGTTCAGTCATTAAAATTTAACTTAAGACAAATAAATGGGGTCATTAAGAAAATAGTTGCAAATCCACATCAATCTCAGAAGGACTTGCTCTAAGATAAACCCATATTCATAGGCTCTGTGAAATAAAATTTTAGCACCGAAGAAAACTTCAAAAAATGGCATATCACAAAATGCACATCCAGCCTCGATAATCTATATACATATGTAAGTATACAACTTTATACATCAATTCCAGGCGTTACATATCCATTAGCCAACTTTCGGATTTTGAAAGTTCTATACAACTAAAACACCATAATGAATTTGATTTATACATCAAGTTTTGTAGACACGTGCTCCATTAGATTTACATACTAGATAGGTCTCGTGTTGAAATTATAATGCATTGACTCGAAAGTATGTACAGAAAGAAATTGGTCCACACAAACTGTTTCTCAAAGCAATATGGAATGAAACTTCTGACCCCTGAAAAAATTTCCTCGCAAATTTTCAAAATATAGCAAGAGAAACTCAAAATCCTGAATTATCTTCGCAGGAAAATCCTTTATGGGGAGAACAGAAGTGGCTTATGCCTGAGAACTTTTACCTTGCTTTAGCAGCGAGTTTTTCATCTCTCCATAGTCACGAAGTTCCTTTAGTGCATCCGCCGTAGTCTTGGATGAAATGAGTCCAGAAGAAGCAAAATTCACAGAAGTAGACTGCCGCTCCTGTGGTGTCAAAGAAATTTCACCAGTAGCCTGATCGCTGTTTTCCAGCATCTCAAGTTTGGAGTCTTGCAACAAAGTCTCCGTAACAGAGATGTCTTGGTGAAGAGATGGTGCCTTCTTCAACATTTGAACTAGAGCACCAACTTCTACATGTTGGGATTTTTTAACTGGAAAAAGGCTGCCTCTCTCACGGGGTCCAGATGGGTGCCCCGGCTGATCAAATGAACCGGGTCTGTTAACACAACAAGAGGATGTCAGTTTGTTTCACAGGCAGGATATGTTTGGCATAGCGTATTGGACAAGACTGGACCGAACAATAAGACAGAGCAATGTACAATGTTTTAATTTCTTTTTCTTACTTAATACTATCAAGTCAAGTCCAATCCATCCTGCCAAACATGCTAGTACAGGTTTAAGTACTGGTAGCTAAAACAGTTTAGTTAAATGAAAGACTGAAATCAATTTGATGATGATGCAAGCTCCTTGCTAGCAAAAGAATAGGTGGACCATATAGATGAAAACTCTCGTGCATTTAATTGGACGATAAATTTAGTTGTATCATTTGTGCAATAAAGCCACCACTACCACTTTCATGCTCTAATCTTGCAGGAACAATCTTGAAAATCTACTTAATTCTAAGACATGCTTCGGGGTGTAACATGCAGCAAGAATTCGTCTTATACTACATTACTGTGCCCTCCCTCTGCAAAAAACTACCACAAGAAAAAGACATTCTCTAACCAAAGCAGGGATGACATCACCGTCCCCACCAGGGAATTTCACCCGCCATCCCTGTCTGGATCCCGGCCTAAGGCGGGATGGGAATCCCCACAGTCCTGTTTAGTTTTTTTCCCCATCAATTTTCATTTTTTATTTTAAAAGAAAAATATAATAGAAATGGGGCGAGCTTGCATGATATTGTGGGGATTT
Source organism: Fraxinus quadrangulata (assembly GCA_903798255.1). Taxonomy (NCBI): domain Eukaryota; kingdom Viridiplantae; phylum Streptophyta; class Magnoliopsida; order Lamiales; family Oleaceae; genus Fraxinus; species Fraxinus quadrangulata. The sequence goes on from CAIGRB010149430.1 coordinate 31,777, forward strand.
TTTTGAATATAAACAGAGCTGGGATTATGGTCCCATCCCCACCCCACAGACCCAATTAAGCGGGGAATCCCCAACGCATTCAGGGTTGGGTCCCCACGGGGATCAGGGCCAGCAGGTCTTTTTGCAGCTCTAAGCCTTAAAGAAATGACTTCCAGATAACTAAGGTAAATAAACTACCGCAATTAGTGCACCTATTCCCATGATTACAAGACCTGAAAGTCTTTTTAATTAAAACAAGTCTTGGAGAACTAACACATGCAAGTGAAGGATTTTCCAAGGATTGCTAAGTTATCCCAGATTGGCAGGAAATATCATTGTAAGGAAAGCCGGAATTGAAAAGCTACAAGAGAATAGACTCATACACAAGATAAACTTTTCTCTTGTTTTTTCTTTCGATCTGCTCATGTGACTGGCTTTACAGGTATCCAAATCATAAGCCAGGAAATCAGCAGCGTAAAGAATCCACCCAATCATTTCCACGAGGGGGATGCATGAATGAATTTTGTCTAGAAGGTAATTAAGGATTGCAAGAAAAAACAGTTATTCCAAAATTTTCGTTTGATTGCAGGTAGCTCCATTACCAACCAGTACACTGTTATTAATTTATGTTGTATCCATCACAATCTGAATTCTAGATAATACAAAGCTAATTGAAGAACTTAATTACATAACAAAAACACAATTAGTAGTTGTAAAATTAGCAAGAACTGCTAATGTAGGACAACTACACATTTAACTTATTTGCCAGCATTATACAATAAAAATGAGAATTTAGATTAATTCAATCAAAATAACTGAGGCCGAAAGGATCAGAAAAGTGAATTTGAGAAATTGGGCATTGTTTTGGATTAGCATGTTGGTTCCCATCAGGAAAGCATTTGCAGCATTAAAAAAATGATTGTGCAATAGAAACAAGTATTTAGAGTGCTGGAATTGTAGAAAAGAAGAACCTTCGTATCATTGGAATACACATATCCCCACCCCTAGAGAATAGTGGCAGATCACATGTTCAAGTGTGCCAAACTATTGAAATTATGGGGTGGCAGATAGAACTCATAAAAAACCAAAATACCTGTCCTGAGACAGAAAATCGATGAAATTTTATTGATGTTCGGAGATATATGCCGGAGGCAAAAAGAAGGTGGGGAAAGTAGACACTAAAACATCTAAGCCATATTATTCGTTGTCAAATTGGTGTGTTCCTGCTTCAGGAGGCTTGATCACAGTTTTTCTACGTGTCTTTAAACAGTTTATAGGGTAACATCTATCATCTCATCAGGTGTTCAAAGGAACTTTTTTTAATTTAGGAAGTGTTTAAATTGCAGAAATTAATAGAATCATGAAGGAATTTTTTGAGGTAAGCAAGCGATGCACCACAAGTTTCTTAGATGGATTTACACTGCGTTGATTTCTCATTAGGTAGATCATCTAGGTATTATTATAGCAAAAAGAAGGTAAAGAATAAGAATGAAGTTGCTGTGGAGATATTAAAGTATGCAATTACAATTATCATATCAGAAGTACTCGGGTTAATAGATATCATAAGAGTTAGTTGTGCTGTCAAAGATCCAAGCTGACAGCATCCATAAGTACAATAGATAGAAGCAAAGACATCATGTCTACAAATAATCTACTCGAATGCCGTAATACTGAAGAAGGTCAACATGGAAAGTGACAATATTCAGCCACCAGATTCTATCAAGATTGTTTGCAAAAATATCAACACATAGAGATAGAGCATTCCAAATATACACAAATGTTTTGACAGTTGATACTGAATCTTGGCTGGATATCTAACTCCAGATTTAGCAGTGCTAAAACTTCTTCAGTCATATTATCTGACAACAGGGTCTTGGCCATTTTGACAATATCTATCAATAATTAATATCTAAAGTAAAACAAATGATGTGAAAATCTAGAGGCATAAGGCTGAAGGCATCATGCTACCAACGTTATATGGACAGCAGAAGTACCTTACTAGTCTCACAAAGGGAGGCAGACGCCCCCTTGCCCACATCTCCTATTTGGTCTGTCCCTGCAACCCCACAATTTTGCACCACATATACCCACCTTAGTTTGAACTAGTTTGCCTCAGCAAAATAACTAAACAAAAGCCCCCATAATTTGTGAGACAGTCCAGTCCAAGGTTCTCCATGCAATACTCCTTCACGTGACTATCTAAAAACCTTCCTTTTATTAACAAAAACGGATACGAGATGACAGGTTCAGTATATAATTATCTAAACACCATGACGAACAGCTTTCTCAGCACCCTTTTCATGCATAATTTCAAGATCAAGGTGCACACAGTTTTTGAAAGCATGGTAAACAGGCCAGATCACTATCAAGGTTTACTTGCTTCTATGTATGCTATAATTCTATACGTAACAGTTATTTGAATAGTATTTTCACCTATATTCACTTATGTCTCTTATTGTAGAATATTTAATTAGTTTTCAGCTTGTTTGAAACACAATATTTCAAGTTGATAAATTGGCTACCTCTCTTCAACCATCAACCTTTTGATTAGATCTCATATATAACCAATGTGCTAAATTTCTGATTCGAACATCAACAACCATAGCAAGACAACAAATTTATGCACTCATGAATTATCCATATAACAATTGAGCAACATATGCCTTGCTCCTGAATTCACCAAATTTCAACCAAGAATGTCGTATGATTACCTGGTACCTAGATCTGTCATGTCGTCATCATCCACAACAAACGGTCCAGAAAAGTCAGAATCATCATAATCATCCTGATAAGAGAACCTACTGGAGCTTCTAGAGAATGATTTAGGTGGAGAGATATTTGATGAAGATTCCACCCGGGACATTCTTCCAGCCTCATCTTTCTCGAAAGAGAACAACTATGACAAACAAAAATAAGTATTATTGAAGTACTTGGAGAGAAGGGAAAGAAATTTTACACGTAATAATCAGAATGCAGAATACCTTGTCAGCTGTTGAGCTGGTCTTGTACAGGCCAGAACGTACATCTGTCTTAACAACACTGGGTCGTGTGGCTTTCATGGGAGGTGAGGGAGGCAACATTTGATTGTTGGGTAATGAAGAGATACAGGACCGACTAGATGTAGGTATACTAACAGGGGCACTTTCAGACCGGAAAAGAACTTTCGAGACGTGACTGCCAGGAATGTAGATGGGAGGTGATGCAGACGGAGATGGCGTATATGTAGGAGAAGGCCAATACTCATCAAAACTAGGATTTTTAACATGAATTGCAGGTGTATTCTCAGATAATTGACGTGGTAAACTTGCCGGAGGAAGACGATGGGAACGCTGTTTTGATACTGAAGCATGAGATTCAGAATACGTGGGTGAGGGTGATGGGTTTAGTGAAGGTGATGATGCTCTATACAAATCATAGCTCCAGCTATGGCGCCTCCCAAATGGAAATGAAGTCGGGGAAGTTTGAGACATGGGACGGGATGAGAACCTTCTGAGTGGCTCTGCCAATGGACTCCCAACATATTCTGGTATAAATTGTGGGGATGTTGGGATTGATGGCTCAGAACTCACATCCAACACTGATGAATGATACAGGACAGAGAGGCAAAGCCTACCGCAAGAAGTGTCAACCGGAGTAAACACAAACTGCTGTATATCTGCCTCTTCTATACGAGTAAATGGCTCAACAAAAGAAGAAACTCGGTGACCAAGACTATACCTTCGAATTTGAGCCGATGAAATAAGATCACGAAACAACTTATAAGCAGGCAAAAGCCTAACTGTCGCATACAAGGACCTCAATAACAATGTCGATTTCTTATACGATGCATGAGAACTAGAACAAGTCGACCTTTTACTACCTGACGAAGCACCACCACTTCTCTTACTCTCATACTGTAAAACCCACCTCTCAATAACCTTTTCGCTCTTTATGTCACTGCCAAATTCCTCATTGTTTGAACCATAATAGACCCTCTCTTTCCCAGAGAAATTCCTCACGTGTCCACTTTTTGGGGAAAAGTTTATCTGGTCATTGTTTACTGGCCTCTGAACCAAAATCACATCAATTATCATCGGTTCTAGATTACTCTGCCGCCAAAAGTCAATGTTTTCTAACGCAGCAGGGCAATCCCTGAGAGAGAGATTAAACCATTTATCCCTTGGCCAAAAACTTGAGGAGGAAGACGAGGACGAGGAGGGGGATGGGGACGATAAAACCTGTTCACAGCTATAATTACGGGAAGAAACATAAGGACACCGCGATTCAAGTATTATGTGAAGGCTTTTTGCGAAGAATTCAGTAATTATCTGTTCCATTTTTGCGGGCTCTGAATGAGTAGCCTCCTGATACGACGCCATGGATTCTGACAATAAAATAAACGCTAAATTTCGCAAAAGCAGTAAATTCGCATTACAGTGCAAGAAATTAAGAACAAAGAAACCTAAAACCCACTCTTGATTAAAACGTAAGACAAATCAACAAATAAGCAAGACAAGTGCAGGAAATTGAGGTGTAGAAAAATCAATATTGCACAGTGAACTCAATGAATTGAAACTTTTAAAATAACACAAGTAGTCAACACGTAGACAAACGCAAACATATATACAACAAGAAGAGTAAACTGACTGTTTCCAAGTGCTTGGGCTGCAAGGATTCAAAAGGGTATTCTTGTCTATATGTATCCGTATCGATATATATCACTCCATGTACGTATATCATACCGACTGTAACTATACTTACTCCAATATCGCGTTTCCAATGGAGAGAAGACGATGAAAAAGGTGAATTGAGTAATCTTAGAGAGAGAAGGTTTCTGGAGTTTTAGAGAGAGAGAGAGAGGTACGGTGTAAAAGAGTTGGGAGTCTGGGAACCAAGAGGATTGGTGATAGCAACTGTGCGACCCTTTTTCTGAATTTTTCTATTTTTTCAGCCCTTTTGGGAGATTTTGTTATCAGAGACTGTGTCCTATTATAACAAAACTCCTCACATGGGGATTGCAACTTGGGAGATAACAATAATTCGGAATTTATTTGAAGATTATAAATATTTGTTTTAAATGGAGAAATATAAAAATTTAAGCTATTGAGATTCTTGCAATTCAATATAAGTTTTATTGAGAGTTGTATTTTCTATGCTATTAAAAAGTTAGCTACCGAAGAATTGGAACATCATCGTCGACAAGAATACCTGTGAACATGCATGAAATTTCAAAAGTAGAAGTAAATGATAAGGCCGTACATGTTACATATGCATTTATTCTATATGTATTGAAAGAACATTTCTCCAATTCGGACGGAAGAAAGGGTCACGATCCCATTTTTCTGAATTTAATTTTTACAAAAAAAAATTATACGTAGGGGCTTAATTTCATTTTATTTTTATATTTTAGGGCAAATTATAGAGACCGCTAAACTTTCTGTTAAATACCCACTTTTAAAAAAATTAATAGAAAAGTTTTTTATTTCATATTTTGAATAACGTATACATCACTTTATCATTAGAATGTTTCCAAGAGACTCTCTATTTATAAAAATCATCTTCTTTATTACATCTTTAAATTTAGAGTGTAAATTATTTTATGTGACTATTTATTTTGTTTTTACCAATGAACATTTATTCATTTCCCATATCTTATTTAACATAATTTTTTTATATGTTAATTATCAATCAATCCAAATATTATTTAAATTATAGAGTACTGAAATTTATAACTTATTAAATATAATCATTGGTTCTTCAAATTTAAATAGTCAAACTCATTCTTTATTTTAAAAAGTTAAAATAGAGTCTCTTAAAACTTATTTTTAAGCATTAACTCTTTAAAATATAGAGTCTTTTATATTTAGAAAGCTTCTCGAAAATGTTCTTGTTCTTCATATTTTAGTATAAATTATAGTGACAATACGTAAAATGCCCGTAATGAATTTTTTTTTCTTTTTTCTTTTTTGGCTCCTTTAACAACAAGGTAATACCTAAAATACTATTTTTAACTAACACTCCTAAATGAGCTACGAGATGAAAAAAGGGGTTAAAATTGTATAAATTAAAATAAATGAGGTTTGTGTAATTTTTGAAAATAAAATTGTGTCATTGAAATTGTCATAAACTTAAAAGGGAGTTTGTCATAATTCGTCCTTATATTTTATTATATAGACGAGACGAATCAAATTGACCTCAAATATAATTTCAATTAAATTGGCATCAAAAAACATAAACGAAATCAGATTATTATTTTAAACTTGCCATCTAATGATTTTTAATTAAAAAAAAATGATGCATTGTGAAGTTTACTATGAATATTTCAAAGTGGTACAATAAGGTACATAACCTAACCGGCAAGTGAAGAACATAGTACGAAAATAAGTCAAAAAAGGTAATATCTTAATTGAAATTAAAAGATAAAAATCGGATTTAGCAATTTTATTTCTAGCACCTATTTTTAGCTAGTTATTTTGAACTTGAAACATGCATTGCAAAGTCTGCCATGATACTTCAAACGTATCAAAAATTTATCACGACGAGTAAATAACATAATGCCAAAATAAGTTGAAAGATAAAAATATGGGATTATTGAACCCTTTTTTAACAATCATATTTAGCTTGTTATTTTGAACTCGTTATCAATACCGAAGATGCATTTCAAAGACGTCGAACAAATTTGAGCCTCCCAAGAAAAAAAAATTCTCTGCTATTTCGTCCGAGACAACAGTAACTGCCCCCCCTGAAATAACTGAAGTGAACAAGTCCTTATATATTTGGAAATGTCGGAGAGAAGCCAGACTAAAGTGAAGAGGAATAAGTTTCCGACCTGAAGATGTACAGAAGAATTGCGTGCTAGAGATTCGAGTTGTCAACCAAGTTACGGAAGGCGTTCGAGGTGGTCGATGAGCCCTTTATTACTAGTTAAGAAGGGGATTTTGACTCAATTGCCATTGAAGGCAGTTGAACCACAGTTAATAGCTACATCCCCAGTGAGGTAATTACCCGCAAAATGATCGACTAAGGTGCTAAGAAGAGGATAAAGGAAGAAGATGAGAATGCTGGCCGTTGAAAATCGATCGAGGTACAAGTTTTTGTTTGTATTTTGGTGTAAACAAGAGGAGGTACAAAAGGTTTTTGTAAGAGGATTAGATACACAATCCGCGAGATGTATTGATAGGTTTATTCTTGAAGCTTTTTACCATTCCAAACTTATTATGATTCGCAGTCAAAGATAAAAATAACAATCAATTCTTTCGACCCCTGATCCCTTTTTAGAGAGTAGTTGAATAAGTTTTAAAAAGATTATATGAAAGCATGTCTCGGAGGTGCAAAAATAAAGAATTCTAAAGTTTGATAACTAGACTGCAAATTTTAAAAAAGTTAATTCGGACCAAAGAATGATGATTGAAGATTACATAGAGTAAAATGAAAGAAATTAGAAGATAAAGGGCTAAAGTTGTATATAAAAATGACTCAATCTGAACGAATGAAGAATTTGGGGACCAAAATGAAAAAGACCAGAAATCGAGGATTTCGCTAGTTTCTTCGATCCCACTCGGTCTTCCTTTTCTATTTTCTTCCAATAATCACAAGCCGAGAGGCGTTGCGTTCGCAGCACCGTGTTTGGCTGTAACAATAAGCAAACTTGCTCTACATTGCGATTGTATATGATTATATGGTGTGATTGCATGGAGGATTTTCGTGACAGAATTCTAGTTTTCCTTTTGGGATTCAACTACTACTAGAAAGAGATTAGGTTACATTTTTTTTTACCTAATTTTGGGCTCTACAAATATCACCCTTCATTCAATAATTAAAAGTAACTCTCATAACATGTAGTACACTGTTACGTGCAAAGGTTAGAGCCAAATATCATTTTCAACAGAGGAATTAAGAAGCAAGATATAAGGAATCAATTCTTGAAGATTATTTCTTATTTTTTTGGCAAAAAAGAAGAATGTGCAACTCGGGATTGTTCAAGGAGGTTTGAAGAGATTAAAGATTTCGTGACTTTTCCTCTTTTTCTTCATATTTCTAAATTTCAATTGATATAGATGAATAATTTGTTATGAAGTTTTTAATGGTTATGGTATGAAATCCAATTGAACCGGACTAGTTCGGTTCCATAATTAAATTTGGACCAAACAATTCTAATTACTAAATATCCATAAATTTCGGCTTGACTAAGTTCTCTTTATGACCGAATCGGACCAAGTCAGCCTTACTACAAATCTATCAACATGAAAAGAGCTTTTGAATTTGATGATTACTGGTTGTGTACTTGGTTGGTAGTGGTCGTAGGGGTAGGAAGAAGATGGGATAGGCGGGAGAGAGAGATATTTTATTTTTTATTTTGGGCTCCATTGTACTTGTTTGAAAATTTTGGGACTATCGTTTCAGTTAATTCCTTATTTTTTTCTTCCTTTTACTTTGTTTTGTTTAAAGATGAGGGCATATTCGTCATTTTACAATACTTTATTGAAAAAAAAAATGTTTTATTCTGCACTTAAATATCATTTAGGGGGTTTTCCACTAATTTGAAATGATAGGAAATATTCTGCAGTAGAGACAAACGGCAAGAAAGTTTTGCATTATTTATCCAATTTCAAAATTATTCATTTTAACCATCTTTAAGTGGATTCAATGACATTATCATCGAGGCTAGACGATATGGGGTCTTCCGCACCTCAAAAGTTATACAGGATTATAGGAGGTTTTAAGCCATTTGAATGGATATGAGAGTATATAGCAATAAGGGCAAAGGTTGAGGGTTTTGCGCTAATAACCCGAGTTTTAATATTAATTTCATGACTCTGACGCGGATGTTTGTTTATTTTGGATGATTGTTATAATATTTAATGTTTTTCAATCAATTGTTCGCTAATTGAATTAATGTATGATATTTATTTCAAGAAAAATAATAAGGAATATGACATGTTATAACAATTATCACGAGGTTTAATAAGAGATGGCGATACATCATCATGCCTTGCATAACTTCAATAGGTGTTCTAGGGTTTGTAATGGATTATTTCATGGTGTAATGCTATTTATCGTCATGATGATAAATTATCGATAATATGACAACCCACTATTTTTCACATTTTTCTTTCTCTCTCATCTCACTCTATTTTATATAAATTGAACTGCCAAATCTTATTATTCCACATTATCGATAATTTATCATCATGATGATAAATAATATTATTCTATTTCATGTCTACATCTTTTATAGAGATATAAAAAAGTCGCATGTAAAAATATGTTTAATTCTATTATAGAGGGATCGTTAAACAAAATAGGAACGCCGATAATTATTGTTGTAGTCTTGAAGTGTATTACAAGACACACTAAAGAGAGAATTGAAATCAGTACATGTTTTAATTAATTTTACAAAAGGTTCGCAGTTGCTAACTAGTTTAGTTAGATAATTAGTTATATAATAATCATTAATGGGCTATTTTATTAAAGTTAATATTAATTAGAACTAGGTTAAGGACATCATTTTCAAGGGGTCACTACTTTACTGTTTATGGCCCCATTAAATTAAAATTTTTTCTCTTTTTATTAATTACATATTTTTCAATAAAATAATATTACACGTAAACTTACGATTTTTTTTTATTTTCAACCACATATTCTTAAAAAAATTACTATTCCTCTCATTATAATGAAGAATAATAGAGCCTTTATTACTTGTCTATAATATGGCGAGCTTGCGAGATTTCATTGATTAGGCCACCGTTTGGTTCACCTTATTTCAACCATACATTCTTTAATAAAATAATATTTTCCATCATATCAATAATTTTTTTTATTTTTTAACGACATATTTCTCAACATATCATTATTTAAAAATATTATTTTATCAATAATATCTATCATTCAATTATATATTTTCAATAAAATAATATTACACGTAAATTTAAGAAATTTTTTTTCATTTTTAATTACATATTCTTAAAAAAATTAATATTTCTCTCATTATAACGAAGAATAATAGAGTGGGCTTGCGAGATTTCATTGATTAGGCCACCGTTTGGTTCACATTATTTCAAAACTCATTTTCAACCATAGATTTTTTAATAAAATAATATTTTTCGTCACATCAATAATTTTTTCTTAATTTTTAAATACACATTTCACATTATATCACTATTTAAAATATATATTTTTATCAATAATATTCATCAAACATACCTGAAAAAACATCACCATTCAAATGTTGAATATGAGCTTGCTCCATTCCCAAATAGTGAATTATTAATTTGTACAGTTGTGGGGGCAAAGATAACTTTTCTTTATTTGCATTTCCCACCTTTTTAACATTTTATCATTTCAAAATCCCGCCACCATATTCATCTCAGGATTACCTGCAAAAAACCCTTCAGAAAACACACACTCAGATCCAATTCTTCTTTACTCCTTAGATTGAATCTAAAATGCGGCAGAAAGACGATGCAAGCCACCAGTTGAGCGCAGCGAAGAGGGCGTACAAGAGCGCGGCGGAGGTGGGGAACAGACAGGAGGAGGCGCGGTGGGCGAACGTGATTGGGGACATACTGAAGAACCGTGGTGAGTACGTGGAGGCCCTTCGATGGCTGCGAGTCGATTACGATGTCTCTGTTAAGTACTTGCCGGAAAAGCAGCTGCTTCCGACGTGTCAGTCCCTCGGCGAAGTCTATCTCCGCCTTCAGCACTACAGGGACGCCCTTATTTATCAGGTATGGACTTTACTATTTTGGAATATTATTACTCGTATTGTGATTCTGTTCTGGTTGTTTGGAATCTGGAGACAATGAATAGCACCCTGTTCAATTCTATATCAGATGGGCGACGTATAATTACAAGTGGGAGTTCATGGGTTCTTGAAAAACGACTTACTACATCGGATTTAATTGTAGGGGCATTTCTATTTGGTTATCCATAATTTTTTAATTGGGGTTTTCTCCAATTTCCTTCACTACAAGTTAATGGTTTCGAGTACATGTCCGTGAACAGTCAAATTCAAAATTTGAAATATATCATTGGTGATTAATACGATATTCTGCCCGAAATTAGTTTATTTGAATTTCTGTTGATTTATGAATGTCTGTCATTAGGACACATTTCTTAACATCGCCCAGAAAGAACAAATTGATGAAGCATGTATTGGGTAACAACTTTTCTCATTTTCTACTTAACCAACTTTGGTTGCTTTCTTTCTGTTATCTAAATTCAGATATTTCATTTCGTCTCTATGTTTTGTGTCAACCTAATTCCTAATCTATGTGAAGTTACACTTCTGCAAAGAAGTCTCTCTATGTTCTTTTATCTGTTCAGTTTCTGCACTTCAATATTACTCTGTTGAATTTCCATTGTGTATGCCTGGCAGAAAAAGCATTTAGAGCTTGCTAAGGATGCAGATGACCTCATTGAGCAACAGAGAGCCAGCACTCAGCTTGGTCGAACTTACCATGATATGTTTTTATCTGATGGTGACCACAACTCAGTTAGGAATGCAAAGAAGTATTTCAAATCTGCCATGAAACTTGCTCAAATTCTTAAGGAGAATCCGCCATTGAACAAATGTTCTTTTATAAAGGAGTACATTGACGCCCATAATAACCTGGGAATGCTTGAGATGGATCTTGATAACTACAATGAAGCAGAGAAATTTCTTACAAGAGGACTACAGATATGCGATGAAGAAGAGGTCATAGAGAATGATGACGCACGTAGTAGGCTTCATCATAACCTGGGAAATCTTTACACACAACTCAGGAGATGGGGTAAAGCTCAGGAGCACATTTCAAAGGATATCATAATTTGTAAGCAAATTGGGCACCGACAAGGGGAGGCAAAGGGTTATATTAATCTTGGAGAGTTGAACTACAGAAATCAAAAGTATAATGAAGCCATCTTTTCTTATCAAAAGGCGCTTGATCTGGCAAAATCCTTGGAAGATGAGGATGTGTTAGCTGATCAAATTGATACAAATATTGAAATTGTAAGAGAAGCAATGAAGGTGATGGATGAACTCAAGAAAGAGGAGCAGAATCTTAAAAAGCTAGAAAGAAACACAGAAATGGCTAGAGGCATGGCAGGTGAACGGAAGTGTCTCTTGAAACAGAATGCATCCCTTGATTGCCTTGTAGAGAAATCAAGGATGATATTTTTATGGGTAAAGGTATGCATTGACCATTTATATTCTATATCCTATATTCTTTCTTTTATTTACTCTTCTGCTCCTGGTTTGTTCTAGCTGAAAACTTCACTCCATTATAACTGAAGGTAAAAAATTTTAAGATTTCCTTTTGATGTTCCGGGAACCTTGAGAACATCTCGACTAGAGTATATTTTCTTTTTATCTATTATTCTCTCATTATTGAGTAATTAATATATTCAAAGTATAAACTCCGTGTATTTGTGGTTAGCTTCATGAATACAGCAAGAAGAAGAAGAGGATAGCAACTGAGCTCTGTGACAAAGAGAAACTAAGTGATTCATTTTTAGTCATTGGAGAGTCATACCAGAAGCTTCGAAAATTCACCAAAGCCCTTAAATGGTTCAGAAAGAGCTGGGAAACCTACAAGTCAATTGGCAGCTTGGAGGTGATCTAAATTATTATTTTATTTTGTGCTCTATATCATTGTCATCTGTAGCCGGTGGACTTTTATAAAAGATAGTGTTTCAGGGGCAAGCGTTAGCAAAGATAAACATTGGAGATGTTTTGGATTCTGTTGGTGATTGGAGGGGTGCTCTAAATGCTTTCGAAGAGGGGTACAGGCAAGTAGCTTCTCTAGTTACTTTTTCTATTTCTCTTAATGGAATGCCTTTAAATTTAGGCATATTCAATTAATTACGAGCTCAATAACTGTAAACTACTTGGTTATTTTGCAGTGAACTATATAGTCATAAGCATGCAGTATTTGGTTTTTCTCACAAATATTAGTTCATTAGTTATTCAGTGCTTGGTTCATGTTCAATTAACTATTTCTGCAATAAATATTCAGTACTCCCTACTCGGTACTTCTCACATATCTAGTTATAAATTAGTTTTGTGTTTTTCCTATAGTGTTTGATACCTATCTTCAAGAAAATCTTTCCAATGTTTTTCTCTTTCTTCCCTCTCCATAAATACACAAAAAGACACAACGGACACACAAATGATAACCGTACCATATATATTATCAACAATATGCTTGAGTGGTTGTGAATCTGCCTGTATTTCTGCATGCATTCAGCACACCAGTACAGATGATGCCTAATTGAACTAGGTCTGAATGACGATCTGAAACTGTTGCATGTTTTTCTTGTTAATATCTCACAGCAAAATATTTTGGAGCACTTCATGTTACTATGCTTCTTGGCAGATACTAGATTTGTAAGTATGATACTTAACTTGAGAAGATCTATTTGGTCTGTGCTCATGGTGTTATTCTTTGTCGCAGGATAGCTGTTCATGCAAAGCTTTCTTCTGTTCAGCTGTCTGCTCTAGAAAATATACACTATAGCCACATGATCCGCTTTGATAACATTGAAGAGGCCAGGCAAGTTCTGCATTTTATTTCATTCCAAAACATCTTTGCACTCTTGGTTATGGAAATAAAATGAAATCTCTGAAGAGATGGTTTACAAAGAAAAGTAATTTGTCTTGGGCTCCAAGCTTTCATTTTTTGTATTTGAATCCTCATAATTGCAAATGCTTACTTCATTGTGTTTCTTTCTTTTAAAAAAAATCATAGAAGTTAAAATTGCACATTGAAGTTATCTTTGGCTGCTTTGTAGGAAGTCACAATTGCTAATTGACAAACTAAAGCAGTCAGAAAGTAGAGAGCTTGAGGCTGAAGATATGGCAGTGGACTGCTGTTCTGAAACTGAAACAGAGTTGGATGATCTATCTCTGGATGAAAGATCTCACAGTAGCTTTACACAAGAGAAAAGTAAATTGAATTCTACAAAATCAAAATTTAATGACACCCCAGATGAGTTGGATGAAGATACTCCCTTGACATCCCTTTGTCAACCTAAAAGAAATTTAGCAAAGCTGAGAACTGCTCATGCAGCTATAACCAAAGCTTCTACCAAGCCACCTGAATCGTCAACCCAAAGCACATCCAGATCTTCTGGAAGCCTGACGATTGGTCGTAAACGTGTTCGTCTTATCCTCTCTGATGATGAAGATGAAGGTGATGAGGTTCATTGTTCCAGTAGAACAGTTCATAAGTGCCCCGCAGAAGGTGTTCCCACTTCAGATGAATGTGAGCAAATTAATTGGTTTTTTCTGCTATACTCTATTTATTAAAAAGGTAGACTAGTCCTTAGTCTTTGTCCATGTTGCAGATAAAACCAGAAAATACTTGAGCAGTCCTGTTCACGAATTCCAGGTGATAGCATCTTTCAATGAAATCCATCATTTTTTTTTGCCATTGGTAACTAACTAGTTTGATCTTTTGGTTTGGTAGGATGTTTCACTGGCTGGTGCAAGATGTTCTGTCAGTGCCTGTACTCCTGTAAATCTTGAAGAGAGCACTTGTTCCTACAAATCCAGGATTTCTAGATTAGGTGTACAGGATGGCAAAGACTATATATCTACCGATACATATGCAGCAGTTGATGAATCCAGCTCCGGTGCAAATGCAGACAATTGCACTGATGGTCATGGCAATCTATTTGAGAATCAGAATTCTGCTGCCAAGTTGCATTCTTGTGGCGATGAACCATGTGTGAGTATAGTTGAGAATACACTTAATTTGGCGATCATCATCTTATTAATCCTTACTACCTTTATCAATATTTAATGTATATTAGGAGAAGTGTGGATTTGATACAGCTTTATTTCATGCACGTGCTTATGCTTCTCTAGTACTCCGAAATTCCATACACATTGAACAACAGAACTTACATTGTTCACCCGTTCTTAGCTGATGAATAATCATCCTTTGAAAAAATTTTGATACAAAAACTCACCAAGGGCATGAATAGTTTTGCATGACTGTTGAATAAGATATGCACTCTTTATGCATGCTTGGATCATGTATAATCACCTCGGTAATTACAACTACCGCTATATAATCTTGTAAACATATGTTCTTGACAGGGTTTGTTACTTGATGTTTTTACTGCAGCAACATATTACATGCAAAATTGATGAAGATTTGGTACATATGAATCTAGATTCGTGTAGAATTGGTGGTAAACTCAACATAGAAGAGATGAAGGTTGAAGCGGCATGCTTATACTGTTTAAAACTCTCCACAGAGAAGAGATCCAGAGGTATCCTACGGTACCTAATTTATGCATGGTTTTAATTATTGATAGTCTCAATGTGGGAGTTTTAGTTTTGAACTATGACCATTTTTTGAGTGGATAAGATGAAACAATGTTAGGTCCCTATAATATAGGGCATATAGACTTTTTTTACAATAATTTCACAGTGTTCGTTTATTTGGTGTGATTATCTAATAACTTAGCAAAATCACGTCATATAAATCAGTAAAGAACTAAGAGGTTATTCTTCAACTATACTATGATCTGGAAAGGGTTTCATGTGTTCTAAATACAAGGATATGCTTCGTTTCACAGATTTACATTAGCTACTATTTGTTTTGTATTTCATATTTGGACATTTTACTAGGACATTTTAGCAATCTTATTTGCAAAAGTTCCAAAAACAATTATCTTGGCCAAGGCAAGAGCTCTGCCTGAAGATGGAAGTCATAAACGTGAATATGATTCCATATAATTTTTCGCAAGCTTTGCTGATGCAGGTTGGTCAAAAGCTTAGAAAACATTGTTCGACAACCCATGCATAGTGGTTTTATGTTTATACAACGACTATTCATACTTTCTTGTCTCTTTAACATTAACTATGACGAGATTAAATTGGTTGTAAGAAGTTGATACAATGGGAATGCAAAGAAGATGCTCAATCTACAACTGCGTATTGAGGTCTTATCCAGCAGTTGGGAGACCCTTGGGCTTGCCAATTTTCCTTGAGTCCTTACTTTTTTCTTGCCTATTATGTTTAGTGTTTACATATTGATATGTACTTAGGTTCTCAATTGCCGCACTTTCTAATATATTGTTGTGTTGATGATGTATATTAACTTAATTCCACCCTACGGCTGAGAATGCATATTGAGCTTTATCAATTTAGGAAATGATCATGGTCTAGCAAATCTGGTTCACTATTTTTTGAAAAGGAAAAAGTCTAGAATAGATAGCAAAAGGAGGAAAGGAATGTGATATTCACGCGCTGGATTTTCTATACTTATTTCGTTCATCCTTTTTGCAAGAGCAAAAACATGTCTGGATGCTAGTTTATTCTTTGAGTGTTCTGTTGTCTCCAAACCTAATGTAGTTTTGAAGTATATATTAGTGGACACTAAAACACATGTCATCGTGTTAACAGGATTGGTGCCAGTCATTCAGCATATAAAGTACGGTGGAAGAATCCTTGAATCTTTGGAAACAGTTGACACTTTAGAGAATCATTCTGGAAAAGGCTGGATTGAGGTTTCTGTTGCTGGTACGTTTTCACAAGTGTAACAAGCCTTTTACTATAATTATGTCGATCCTTTTGATTTCATCTGTCTGTTCCTGGAATGCGTCACCCTCTTACTAGTTTAATAGCATGTTTGGGTTTCCTTAACTTATAATTTAAGTTGGTCAAATTTTAATTTTAACCACACAACTACTACCCACTTATCCACCACTCTTCTATCAATTTATAATTTAAGCAACTTATAAATAATCCCAAACAAGCACAAAGATTTTTGTAATGGAAGTATTCTACATTTCTGTCTTGGGCCGGCTACAATA
Source organism: Fraxinus quadrangulata (assembly GCA_903798255.1). NCBI lineage: Eukaryota > Viridiplantae > Streptophyta > Magnoliopsida > Lamiales > Oleaceae > Fraxinus > Fraxinus quadrangulata. Next base: position 48,544 of record CAIGRB010149430.1, read on the forward strand.
TGTCGTTCTTGGTTTCCTTTCAACAAATTTTTGAGAAAAAACAGGATGATAATACAAAGTTGCTGAAGAAATGATGATAAGTTCGACTACGACAAGACACAAAATATCTTTTTACTTGCACGTTGTGTTCATGCAAGTAAATGAAGCACTTTACAGTTCACATAAACCTCTTAACAGATTTTATGAATAATATAGAGCAAGTAAACCAGTGCAATGAAGCTAATGTTGCAAAATATCATCTGGAGTTTCAAAAAATGGTCTATTCAACTCAACTAAATATGATTTCATCCTAAATACTGGCATAAACCTAAAGATAGAGTTTAGCATTATTACGGATTTCATGAAGGGAGTTGTTATTAGAACTCCATATTATACTACAGGAACTCGAGTTTATACATTAAAGTCAAGTGTCTGCAGTACAAAATGGAGTGTGAATAAAAGGTGGAAAGGTGTTTCACTTGTGGAATAGTCATTTTGTGCTTATTCTATACAATACAATAATGTACAATTCTAATCTGTAAGATAATATTGTGATATTCCATAGTTAAATATGAGATTTAATTCTTGAGCAGTGATGATGCCAAAGAATGTGATGAAACTATACATTGACTGCTGCGAAGTACTATCTGAGCCACCCAATTTGAAAGTGCTCAAAAAATTGTACAACTTAGAGGTAAGATTTAGATGAAGTTGTGGTTCCAATGATGTTCTTGGTTTTTATGAACTTCCAGTCATAGCGAGAATTCTATTTTAAAAATACACTTTTTTCCAGGTATCAGAGGATGAGGTTATTGTGTCTGATTGTGGATTGCAAGATATATCAGTAGCTCCAATACTAAAAGCCCTACAAGCACACAAAACAGTTGCTGTCTTGGACCTTTCTCACAATTTATTAGGTATAATGATTAGTTCTTGGCTCTATTCATTTAGACATTGATAGTTGACAGAAAATGCATACGAGATTTTGTGTTTGCCTGTTTCTCAAGTGTCATGCACTCTACTCTTTCCACTTCCTAACTTTATAAAGTCTTCATCACACGAGTTCTATGTAGCTTAGTAGCTTTTACTAATTTTATTGATTGTGTTACAGGAAATGGATCGGCAGAGCAACTTAAACAAGTGTTTACATCATCAGGACAGAGTTACGGTGGTTTGGTTCTGGATTTGCACAATAATCGACTTGGTCCAACGGCTTTATTCCATGTTTGTTTAATATTCTCTTTCATTTTCTTCTTTTACTTGGTTAGTTCAATAGCTTTGGAGTATCTCAAGTTTTCACATTTATATATCCATGCCATCTCAATCAACTAGACATGATGTGGATGCATGGACCTTGCAAATTTATATATACTATTCCCTTCATCCACACTGAGATATTTTCAGTTGAAAGAACCGTTGAACTAATAAGGACTTGAGTACAAAAACCGAATAAGACTCTTTATAGGGGATGCTGTCTCAAGACATAATATTCTAGTGAGGGCTATCCAATTATTAGAAGTAAAATGAAAGTTTACACTTTTTATGCTCAGTAAGTGACAAATAGGGCACAACATTTACGTAGTGCAAAAGTATAGGTGTGCCTTACAATATTGTGAATGTTGAACTATAGTTTGGTAATCCTTGTTCTACATCGTGAATCATGATATTTTAAGAATTGGACAGTAATATCAAATAATATGCAAGATAGACAGTCTACATATGGAAATGTTCGAATTGTTCAACAAGCACGTTATAGAACATTATAATATTATTCCGTGATTGATTATGTATGTCTTGCCTGAGAAAAGAAGTTGTTTTTATAACTTCGACTTTTATTCATGCTCATCTTTTTTGTAATGCATGAATTAGTTTTTCATATTTTTTTGTCCTTTCAAATTTTTGTTGTTTATTGTTGTGGCACTTAGGTGAATAAGTGGCTTGTTGATAAGCACTTGGATGTTTGAATGGACCAGAATTCATGAATAATGCTATTTATGCCCATTGGGGTTGATCCTATATGATGTTGCTGGTGTTGTCCCATGAAATGATAACGCTAATTAAATGTGCGGGTGGACATTTTTTCTTGGAACCGTTGGAATTGGACCGGAATTGGGTAGTCGATTGGTCTGGCTCCAATTTCTCTACCAAATGAATCGGTTTGGGACCACGCATTGAGAACCAATTGGTTTTGGTCCGGATCTTGGTGCTGATTTGAGAATCAATAGTGAATTTAGTTATTTTGAATTTCTCTTTTTGTAGGTGCTTGCACTAAGATGTACCGATATTTGATCACGCTTCTTTTCTTTACAACAAAACCTAATGGGTAATCAAAATCCAAATCTAAATAATTTTATTAATACTTTACAAATTCATAGATTTAATGCAACTCCAATAGGAAAAAATATATTTTTAGTTCAATCTTTTGTAAGAACTTAAATTTCTCGTTTACAAAGTGGCTGACCATTAAGATTCATGAGCTTCTCGTTGAGGATTATTGAAGATAATGAGGTTATAAAAATAAGAGACATCATTTAATATCGTTTTGTTCTTTATTTTTTGTGACATTTCCTTCAGCTTTTAAAAATAAGAGACATCAGTTGCTCTGCAAATCAACAAAGAATTTTTCTTACCTCCTGCAAATTTAGAATTCCCTATCATTGTCTACTTAGTGGGGCTCATTTCTTCTTAAAAAAAAGGTCAATCGAACTGCTCAACCATAGATTGAACCAGGTATGGACTCGATCCCATCTATGAGAAGTTTTATCTTCTATTACTGCTTAGGTGCCAAAGCATTCTCAGTAGACGATAGCCCAGTGTATTGTCTGATCGTGAAAGTAATCAAGAAATCAGGAAGAGCCTTTTGATTATGTGAAAACTACTATTCCTTCGCTCATCACCCTTGTAAGCTAGCCTGCTCTCATTCGATTTGATGTAATTAGCTCCTATTGTCACAGCTGGCTTTATTGACTCCACTAGTAGTGACGTGCTGATTTCCTATCCTATCGCTCGGACTCCTTCCTGAGGGTTTCTGCACTTGTTAGTCAACATGGATATACATAGAGGTTTTTCAGAAGAAACAGATATTTGCTAAGATAGGTTCCGCTCACGTCAAAACCCTCTCGATTGACCCTATCTTTCGTAGCATGCATTTTTATTCGTGTTACAATTGATTCCGTAAGCTACCTGTCCATTGCATGGAGAACTACCTTCGATCCCCAAAACTAACTTACTCGTGGTAAGCTTCCTGCCACCCAACGACCTAATTGCTACCATCTGTGGCATTTGTCTTGCAAACAAGCCCTTCTCTTCCTTGACTAGCAGCAGCTCCCGCTAAATTAGGTTAAGCTTACACTACCACACTGGTTCAGTTAAAGTGTATAGTACAAGGAAATAGGCAAGTTCACCAAATAATCAAGTCAGCCAGGTTGCCTCCCCTTTTTCCTTATGATTTAGTTGTTGAGGAAGCAATCGCTACACTAGAGATTTAGGGATCGTCCCCGATGGGAATAAATAGCATTATTCATGATTTATACAATATGTATTATGCTCTACTTGACATAATATTTCATGATGTCATCTTTAAATCATAAAAAGGGAAAATGTGTCTGAATATTCAAAAAATGTTCTTTTCTCCTAATTGACAGATTTGTGAATGCCCAGTACTACATGCTCGATTGGAAGTTCTTAACATATCTGGAAACCGTTTGACTGATGCATGTGCATCTTCGCTTTCAACTATCCTGCAAACCTGCAAAGGTGAAATGTTCCCCTCATTTCTCAATTCGGTTGTCCCTGTACCAATATACGGTCACTCGGTGCCACAGTACTAATGCACCAATGAAGTTGGAATGCCACTGAGTATAACTTTACTGGAACTTTACATGAGAGGATTCAAAAGCATTGTCTAATATGATTTAGTCATAATCATACCGTTTCTTCATAGAAAATCTCTCTGTTTTGCAGCACTTTATAGTTTGAACATAGAGAACTGTTCGATCACGTCAAGAACAATTCAAAAGGTTGCCGATTCACTGGATTCTGAATCTGTTCTTACAAATCTCTGTTTAGGTACCTCCATTTTAACAAGTTAAAAAATTCCCTCTTAATAGTCTTCCTGTCTGTGACAGAAAAGATTTTCTCGCTATTTTTTCAATTTATTTTAAACAGGATACAACTACCCCATATCTGGAAATGCTATGGTTAATCTTTTCCTCAAACTTGCCACTTTAAAGAGGTTTGTTCATTAATATTATTTTTCTTTTTCCATCACATTCCAATGTGCTTGGGATGATATGTATGATGTGGTCTTGAGCGCTTTTTTTATTTTGCTTGTAATAGATTTCAAGAGCTCAATTTAAACGGTATAAAGCTAAGCAAGCCTGTGGTAGATAGCCTTTGCCAACTTGCTAAGGACTGTTGCTTATCAGGATTGATGCTTGGAAATTCTAATATTGGAAACGTGAGTGGTCCACCTACTCCACTCTATCATAGATTCTCTTGAAGGCACTACTCTTGGCATTTGAAAGAATTTATTTTAACTATCGATCAGGGTGGTTTCTTCCATTTGTATCTATATTAATCACCATTTACCTAAAACTAACAGTGACTTTGTTGTACATGATATGAGAGACATTTAAATATGTAGTCTTCAGGCTCTCAGTGGTCAAATCACACACATCCTGGTGTGAACCATATTACCGTCCTTGTGTTTGATCAATTTTGACTAATTTAAAGTTAACCATGGTATTGTAGCAGGATGATTTTGAACTTGGTCAACTTACATTCGCATGTACTCCATACTTAGATGAAGCTTTTCTTCTTGCTGTTTATCTATTCAGTTCTTGATGAATTACAAACTTTATGGCATTCTTGGGCAGCCAAGTGGCTGACCACATAAATCCTTGTCTTCCTACCTTTTTCTCCTTTATTTACTTCTCCACTTTTGATGCTGACACCTTAATTTGATGACTGAGGATGCCTTTTCAGGATGGCGCAATACAGTTATTGAAATCATTGTACAAGGAGACTCAAGAACTAGTCAAGCTTGATCTATCGTTGTGTAGATTGACATGTGACTACATTGTTAGACTCAGCAATGAAGTTTCTTTGATTAATGGTATTCTAGAATTGAATCTTGGTGGGAATCCAATCATGCAGAAGGTTTGTTTTCTTTCATCATATGAATGCCTAAGCATCAAGTATTTGATCGTTTATACTTGAAATGCTTCTCTTCCTGATTCTTGGCTACTTTGAGGCAAAAATTGAGATTTAGTTGCCAGTGAGAAAGTTGATGTCTATTAACAATTAACATATCTGTAAGATGTCATGAAAGAGTTTCATAAACATGCTTTCTAGTTTCTGCTACTGATGATATGATTTTCTTTCTCACTGTAAATGTAATGATGGTTTGCAGAAATGTCATTCATATTTGTACTAAACCATTGCATCTAGTTTTGTACAGTGCATGTTCCGTTTTTTAAGCTAAATTAAAGCATAATTTCAGGGTGGCAATGCATTGGCCTCTTTGCTATCTAATCCTCAATGTTGTTTGAAAGTTTTGGTCGTCTGCAAATGCCAACTCGGTCTTGTTGGTGTCAGTCAAATGCTTAAGGCACTATCCAAGAATTGCTCTTTAGAAGAGCTCAACCTGGCTGAAAATGTTTCTCCAGAGGAAATTCATTCTTTACCACACGCCTTTAGTTCTGTGAATAAGAACTTGAACTCTCTACAGAAAGATTTCAACCAGTCTGAATCTTTGTTCGAGGTGCTTCAACAAGACAAGATGCAAACTGTTGAACAAGAGTCATCTGCTGTAAATACGAACGAGAACCAGCTTGAAGTTGCTGACAGTGAAGATGATCTAGTTGGGGTAGAAGCTACATTGTGTGGTTTGGAAGATAGTCGTATAAACTCATCCCCTAAAACTTTACTTTCAGAATGCCAAATCGTGCAAGAACTTGTTGCTGCTATTAAAATGGCTGGACAATTACAACTATTGGATCTTAGTCAGAATGGGTTCTCTCAGGAAGTTGCAGAAATGTTATACATTGCCTGGTCATCAGGTGTAAGAGCCGGTGTGGCTCAACGACACATTGAAGAAAATACAATTCATTTGTCAGTTAATGGAAAAAAATGCTGCAGTATTAAGTCCTGCTGTAGAAGGATTTGAGTCAATCAAAATTTTTGGTTTCTCCTGTGGCATTGTGAGCAGCTCTGGCAAAATATGTCGCAGAAAACTAAAGGGTCACCTATTCACTCTATTGCGTTCACATGAACTTTGTATGCAATTCTGGAGGAAAAGTTGAAACAGATGGGAGACTAATGAAATTTACACTATTTTTGTTAGGTAATTACTTTGTAAATCCTACCATGCGTAACTTTCACTTGATGGAAAGCTTTTACACTTATTTATATGACATCCAGTAGTACACAAGAACCATATTCTTGTAACTTTGCACTAGCTCTTTTCAGAAATTGGTTGCCATTTACATGATCTAAACAAAAATTATCAGCACTACTGTATTACAGCAATTGTACTCTAATAATATACTGGATACCGTAGATTCCCCTGGATTTTGTGCTTTTTTTTTTTTGGATCTGTCAGTATCCTTTAGGGGTCAAGTGACTTATACTGAACTATCAAAATTGGTAACTTTGAATGAAATGGAATGGACAAAAATGATTTTTGTTGTCGACATACATTTATTAAGAAATGTTCAGATTTTGGTTATGGTGTAGATGATTTATTGCAGATGCTGTACAACTGGTGGCGGCGATGGGGTTGGGGGTAAGGGTGGGAAATAAGAAGTATTTTTTATTTCTTTACTCGTGTATCTTTTATTTGATTATTTTAAATATTTTGAGTGTGTTTTAGTCGCATTATTTTGGAATAGTAGATTGATAGAGAATGTGCAGTTGAAAAAAAATGAAAAGTTATTGATGTGATGGAAAATATTATTTTATTGAAAAATGTGTAGTTGAAAATAAGTAAAAGAATGATAATATAAAAAATAAAGTGGATCAAACAGGGGCTTTATGTAAAAAAGATATGAAGTTGTTATTTTTAAAATTGATCAAAATGTGGTTAGACTCATTTTTTATGGTCGAATAATGATCAAACCGTCCAAACGCCCTTCTGCCGCACGGGATTAATGTTTGGGACCAACATTGTTACAAACGAAAAGTCAGAGTAAAAGAGCAACAAGTTGAAAAGCGGAGGATCACGATTGCAACTATCTTCGAATATTTCTCCTCATTTTATAACAGTATGTAGCTAATTGATGTAATTAAAAAATAAAATTCGAACAGATTTTTATAATGAAGAAAGCTTGATTTCAAATCTGAAATAGTTTTCAGTTCTCATTGAATTTTGCAGCGGATATATCTAAAATTTGCTTGAATGAGGAACTTACAGAAATAATATTAATCAGGCCTTTTCAAAAAAATATATGAAAGTGCTATGAGAGTGAAAAAATATTTTGTAAAGTTAAGTTTTACTTTTTAATTAAAAAGTGACATACGTACATTGTTACTTTCTCAATTTGAAAGATTAAATGAAATTTGATTATGTTACATTAAATATGGAATCAATTTAATAAATGACAGAAATTCAAAAACGTGACAAAATTTCAAAATAACGACTAATACTCGAGAAAGTAAGAAACACCAATCAAAACTTAATAATAGATTTGGAGATGGTTGATTTTTTCTACAATTGGTCTTTTTTGTGATTATGTTTCATTTCATTTTAGGAACACAACACTCTATAAGTTGAACGTGGTATAAAAAAAAAAAAGACTGAAATTCAAAAAAATAAGAAACACTAAAAACGCGAGAACACCAATCAAAACTTTAGAATAGATCCAAAGGTAGTTGATTTTCTTTTATATGTTCTCTTTTTGTAATTATGTTTCACTTATATTAATTAAACATAGAACATAACTTCATAATAATAATTCAAAATTACTCTACCTTTTTGCACGTGAAACATATGAACCATCACATATACTCATGTATGAGATCATACACTGCCTTGATCTGCATAGCCTAATCGATCTACGCCCTATCATCTCCCACCGCCACCGCCACCAACCTCAAATTTAGACTCTTGCATGAGCCACTGCAAACACCGTCAACTCTTCAATGTGGTCTGTGTAGATTTTGACTTGTCAATCTTGGTTAGGATAGTCCTTTGTTTTCATTCCTTTATCTCTTTCCTTTTCCAATTATAAAATACTTGATCTAGTTATCAGAACAATCAAGCTACATGTATACTATTTTTTACGTCATTCTTTACACTTTGTCACGCGATAACACATCATTGAACATTTAAAAAGAATAAACAATCTTCTCTCCAGTCTTTTTTAACACATCAAGTGTCAGAGAATGTTCAAAAATTTCAATTAATTCATATATTTTCCAAGGTAAAACCTTTCTGATCTCAAATCATGACATGAATTTCCATTTTTTAACACTTAAAAACCAATATATAGGAAAAGTTCTGAGCAGAATTGTACATTTGACCTGCTTCAAAAATAAGAAGCTGAACTTTTATCTTTTAGCTTGATATCTTCTGGTAGTGAATCTAAACCCATTAATATGGCCACCACTATAGGAGATTCTGTATCTTTCACTTTTACTTTTGCCGCATCAGATTCTAAAGCATTTTTCACGTTTCTCAACTTCTTTGTTGTTCTTGAACTCAACAAATTGATCAGATGAGTGTGTTGGGAGGCTGCCACTGCACAAAAACGCCATATGATGCCGAAGAAACACATGGTAGAATTTGCATCAACTGAATTTGCCATTTTTTTCAATTCAACACACACAAAAGGTGGGTGTAATCAAGATCTATCCAAACTAGACACAAAAATAACATTAAAATCTCAAACATACAATCTTTGAAGTATCATACTTTTTAATGGAAGATAAAGAATTTTACAATATTACCAACTATTATTTTATCATTTTTTTTCCTCTTTATGATATAACCAATAGACTAATCTAGAATTAGTTTTGCTAAGGTGTGCTAGACCATTCTAGAATTAGTTTTGCTGAGGTGAGCTATCCTGTAATACAGAGTTGTATTCGGTTATGGTAGTGCTATGCTATATATGCTGTACTTTTTATGAGAATGAATGAATAAGAGAATCGGTTTTCTCTCCTTTCCAAATTTATTTTCTGTAAAATGGTATCAGAGCACATCATCTACGCTTATTTGCTTTGTGTCTGAACATGGCCCGTGGAGGTCAGCAGCACAATAACAATCGGTTCCGGTCTTTGACTCCACCTTCATCGTCTAGCAACATGGATCAACGAGATTCAGTTTCCACGGACAATACTAGCAGTCCATATTTTCTTCATAGTGGAAACCACCCTGGTCTCATACTGGTTTCTCATCCTCTTACAAGTCCAAATTACAACACCTGAAATAGAGCAATGGTTATGACACTCAACGCCAAACACAATCTCGGCTTTGTCGATGGATCAATTCCAAAACCATCGAATGGAGAGCTCCTTGCTGGAATTTGGTCCTGCTGCAATAGTATGGTGAGCTCATGGCTACTCAACGCTGTTTCGAAGGAAATAGCAGATAGTCTACTTTCTCTAGATACTACCCAAGCGGTTTGGATGGATTTGCACGAAAGATTCCATCAAAGTAATGCGCCCAGAATTTTTCAAATCAAACAATAGCTTCAGGGGTTATGTCAAGCTTCCCTTGACATCAATACCTATTATACCCGATTGAAAATCTTGCGGGACGAATACAAAAATTATCAATCGATTCCGATATGTCAATGTGGAGGCATGAAAGCTTGGCTTGACTATCAACAACATGAGAACATTATGCAATTCTTGATGGGCATGAACGAGTCCTATAGCACCATTAGAGGTCAGATCTTGATGAATGACCCTCTGCCTTCAATCTCGAAAGTATTTAATATGGTGGTTTAGGAGGAGAGACAACGTACAATCTGTACCGGATCTAGCCCAGCAAATCCCTTGGCATTCCAGACCTCATTGCTAGGTTCTTTCACTACTAGTTCGACGACGAATCTCCCTGTGACGGTTGCATCTTCTTCGACTAAACCTAGACAAGATAGACCCATTTGTACACATTGTGGGCTGACCGAGCTCATAATCTACAAGTGCTACAAAGTGGTAATTACATAAAATTAGGAGTTTAAAAATTGATTTTTAAAAATCAGGTCAAAAGATTATTTATTCAAAAATTAGGTACTATATTAAAACCCTAATTAATAACCTAATTTATCTCTCTACTCCATTTTCCTCTCACGGCGGCTCCTCCCTCCTTCCTCATTCCCTTCCATTTCTCTCCCTTGTCTCTCTCTGCAGCAACTTCAGCGTCGCGACGACGTTGCTTTGAACGGCAGCAGCGTCGCGACGTTGCCGCCATTCACATCGTCGTGACGCTATTGCAGTTCGCGGTGNAAAGTTTATTTATTCAAAAATTAGGTACTATATTAAAACCCTAATTAATAACCTAATTTATCTCTCTACTCCATTTTCCTCTCACGGCGGCTCCTCCCTCCTTCCTCATTCCCTTCCATTTCTCTCCCTTGTCTCTCTCTGCAGCAACTTCAGCGTCGCGACGACGTTGCTTTGAACGGCAGCAGCGTCGCGACGTTGCCGCCATTCACATCGTCGTGACGCTATTGCAGTTCGCGGTGACTGGTGTTGCGGTGTTTTGGAGTTCGTGGTGACTGGTTTTGCAGTTCGTAGTTCACGGTGTTTTGAACGTTAGGAGCGTCGCGACATTGATGGTGTTGCGGTGTTTTGGCGATGTTGCTAGTGGTGGTGACTGGCGGTCTGTGGCTGCGTTTCAGTCTCTTCCTCCGTGGATGGCGGCTTATGGGTGGTCTGTGGTGGAGTTAATTGTAGGGTTTCATCGGCCATTTTTGAGATCGAGAGAGAAAATTTGGGGAGGGATCTGAGGTGTTTTGTGTGGTGGCGCCTATGGTAGTGGCAGTTGACGATGGTGCAGGTTGGTTGACAATGGTGGTGGCAGTCGACGGTGGTGCAGGTGGAGGATTTGACGGATATGGTGATTTTGGTTTTGTGACTAAAAATACAATCTCTGACCAACCATTTTGTTACCTGTGACCTAAAAATTATATAATGTGTGACCGTGAAAAAATCGGTAACCAACTAATTTGGGAAAATATGTGACTGTGTAACGTATAAATTTTGATCTGTGACCAACTAATTTTGAAATCTGTGACTAACGAATTAATTGTGAGCTACAAAATTTTTAAAATATAATCGTAAAATAATTTGTGATGTATAAAAATTATTATTTGTGACTGAAAAATAATATGTGACTATCTAAATTGTGAATATGTGACCATATTGTATAAATTGTCGAAATCGGACCAGTCGTCAGAATAAAGCTGCGGCGGAACGGTCATCGAAAGAGTCACCAGAATAATTACCGAAATCGGAGCAGTCGTTGGAACGATCGCCGGAACGGTCGCTGGAGAAGATTGGTTGCCGGAACGATCACCGGAATAGTCCCGGTAGGGGTGGTGGAAATGGAGTGAGTTAATTATAATATATTAGAATTAAATATGTAATAAATTTATTTAATAATTAATTAATAAAAATATTTTTAATTATTAATTAATAAATACCTGATTTTTGCAAATTTGAAACTTGACACCTGATTTTTGTAATTGTCAAAATTAATACCTAATTTGTGAACTCTTCCCTGCTACAAATTACATGGGTATCCACCTGGATACAAGCCCAAGCCCAAGGCCAATTTACCCACACAGCCCAGTTAGCCTCAGTGGGCTCCCTTCAATCCAGCTCGAATCAGGTCCAGAATTCTTCGAATCATTTACAGAGTTCACCTTCTGCTGCTACTACTATGAGTACATCTCCACTGAATAATCTTCTCACCACCGATCAACTTCAACATCTGATTACTTATCTGAGTTCACAGCTTCACCATCATGCATCCAATATGTCTGAACCCCAAACAACCGTGAATCCATATGTGTCACAAATCCATGGTAATTCCATCTCTATTTCTTCTCTTGCACGTCTCTTAATTCATTCTGGTACATAGGTCATTGACACATGTGCTAGTCATCATGTTTGTTGTGATATTTCTTTGTTATCTAATTCATCTGCTGTCCACAACACCACAGTAACATTACCCAATGGTCAAACCATTGCAATTGAACATATAGGAACAATTAGATTGTTTGATTCCTTAATATTACATGGTGTCCTATATGTTCCATTGTTTGCTTTCAACTTACTCAATGTTGGTGCTCTCACCCTTAGCCACGATTGTAGTGTTAACTTTCTTTTCGATTCATGTCTTATCCAAAATCTCACTCAGGGCTTGATGATTGGGAGGGGGTAGAAGACAAAAAGATTTGTATTTCCTAGATCTAGGAGTTGCTATCTGTAATTCATCTTCTTTATATTCTGTAATGAGAAAAAATGACATTTGGCATTTTAGATTGGGACATCCATCTGCTGTAAAACTTCAATTACTCCATAAGTAATTGCAACTTTCTAGTTCTTTATCTACATTGTCAAATTTGTCATGTGGCTAAGCAAAGAAGTCTCCCTTTCATTTCAAATAATAATTTGTATTGGTGCACATTGATATATGGGGTCCATTTCAAGTTAACATAATGGCTAGTCATTGTTTTTTCTCACCATTGTTGATGATTGTACAAGATCCACATGGGTTCATCTTTTAGCCTCAAAATCAGATGTTCTGAGAGTCTTTCCAGAGTTTTATAACCTGATTTCAACATAGTATAATATTGCTCTTAAATCTGTTAGGTCTGATAATGCTCCCAAGCTTACTTTCCATGAGTTCTTTCGTTCTAAAGGCATAGTTCCTTTTCACTCTTGTGTTGAAACTCCAGAACAAAATTTAGTTGTTGAGAGAAAACACCAGCACATACTCAATGTTGCACGAGCCCTTCTTTTTCAATCTCAGGTTCCTCTATGTTATTGGGATGATTGTGTACTAACTGTTGTTTATTTGATCAATAGAACACCTTAACCCTTATTGTCCAATAAAAGTCCTTTCGAGTTGTTAAATAACAAGCCACCCACATATTCCCATATTTGTTCCTTTGGGTATCTATGTTATAGATCAACTCTTCTTAGCCAATGCCACAAGCTCGAGCCTCTGTTTTTCTAGGACATCCTTTTGGTTATAAAGGATACAAATTACTTGATCTGGAGAGCAATATGATTTATATATCTAGGAACGTCGTTTTCCACGAGTCTATATTTCCTTTTGCTCAATATAAACCCGACAATGCTCATCTTGACTTATTTTCTACTCGTGTCATACCACACTCTGTTGAGTATCCTCATTCGTCTTTGTCACAGTCCACCTCTTCTTTCTCACCACCTAATGATAGCTCCAATTCTGATGCTGATTTTCCACAAGCATCACAACCTGTCTCTCGTCCACTTCGTACCACAAAGCAACTAGCATATCTAGCGGATTATCATTGTTCTTTGGCCACAAACAATCTTCATGATCTTCCTAGTCCTTCTTCAGCTCCTTTGTATCCCATTTCTTCATTTTTGCATTAAGATAAGCTTTCTTCTTCTTATCATGCCTTCACTCTAGCCATTAGTACCCACACCAAGCCTCAATATTTTTCACAGGCTATTAAGTTTCAGGAATGTCGTGATGCAATGAATGTTGGACTGTAGGTCGTAGAAGGCAATAGCACTTGGTCTCTTGTCTCACTCCCACCGGACAAGTGACCCATTGGATGCAAATGGGTATATAAAATAAAATTTACAGTCGATGGTACTGTGGAGAGATACAAAGCATGTCTTGTTGCTAAAGAATACACACAACAGGAAGGTATAGACTTTTTGGATACTTTTTCTCCTGTAGCAAAACTCGTTACTATTAAGCTTTTACTTTCTTTGGATGCAATTTTTAGATGGACTCTTACTCAACTTGATGTCACGAATGCTTTTCTTCATGGTGATCTTGTTGAGGAAGTCTATATAAGTATTCCACCAGGTTATTCTTGTCGAAAAGGGGAAAGTCTTCCTCCTAATGCCATTTTCAAGTTGGATAAGTCCATATATGGTTTACGACAAACTTCTCGTCAATGGTTCAACAAGTTTTCATCTGTTTTAATAGAGACAGGTTTTGCCCAATCAACTAATGATCATTCTTCGTTCATCAAGAGTCAAGGTTCCATTTTTTAGCAATTTTGGTCTATGTTGACGACATAATAATTGCCAACAACAATGAAACAGCTGTGACTAATCTTAAATTAGCTCTTAGCAAGCATTTTAAAATGAGAGATTTGGGTTCTCTTAAGTATTTTTTGGGTTTAGAAGTTGCAAGAATTGTTGCTGGAATTTCAGTTTGCCAACGAACGTATGCTCTGGAATTACTCTTTGAGGCAGGATATCTAGGCTGTAAACCTGCATCTGTACCAATGGAACTAAACCTCAAACTTTCACAGGAAGAAGGTGATTTGGTGGATGATCCTTCGAGTTACAGATGTCTCATTGGTAAGCTACTATACCTCACCATTTCCAGATCTGATTTTAGCTATGTCGTGACTAGATTGAGCCAATTTTTGGATGCCCTTCGTGTTCCTCATATAGAAGCAGCTTTTCGGGTTCTCCAATACATCAAACGAACACCCGATCAAGGTCTTTTCTTTCCTTCTGACTCAACTATTCAGTTAAAGGCTTTTATTGATTCTGATTGGGCGACTTGTCCTGACACACGAAGATGGATTTCTGGTTTTGTATGTTTTTGGGCTCATCTCTCATATATTGGAAATCGAAGAAACAACAAATTGTGTCCAGATCTTCAGCTGAGGCAGAGTATAGATCTATGGCAAACACCACTTGTGAGATACTTTAGCTCCTTGCTCTCTTAAAAGACTTTCGAATTTTCCATACTGGGCCAGCACTTATTTTTTGTGATAATCAGGTTGCCCTCCATATTGCTGCCATCCTTTTTATCATGAGTGCACCAAGCATATAGAAATTGAATGCCATATCATTCGTGGGAAAATGCAGTCTGGAATTGTGAAGACAATGCATCTCTCCACCTTGAATCAACTGGCGGACATTTTTACTAAAGCGCTTCATCCAACACAGTTTAATACTCTTCTTGGCAAGATGAGAAGCCACAATTTGTATTCTCCATCTCGAGGGGGAGTTTTACAATATTACCAACTATTATTTTATCATTTTTTATTTTCCTCTTTATGATATAACCAATAGATTATTCTAGAATTAGTTTTGCTGAGGTGTGCTATCCTGTAATACAGAGTTGTATTCGATTATGGTAGTGTTATGCTATATATGCTGTACTTTTTCTGAAAACGAATGAATAAGAGAATCAGTTCTCTCTCCTTTCCAATTTTTTTTTTCTGTAAAAAAGAAGATTAGCAATAAGCCGGGAGAAAGGAAGTAAACCCTCAGGCAAAAAATGGCAACAACGTTTTGGGTACCAAAAGAGACCAAATCAGAGGCAGCCCATGAAACGTTGTTTACTATTATATTGCAACATGCTTCTATGAACACGCTCTCCACTCCCACTCCCACTCCCACTCCCACTTGAACTCCGTCACTATTAGTAGCCATGGATTGGCTATATATTCCTCTGTATGTGCATGTGTTCAGGGGTTTGGAGGTTTATAACAAGTTAATTTCAATCTTAAATAATTTAATTAGTTAATAAGGTACTAATGAAATTGGTTATATTTTTTAGGGCATTGGACCTAATTTGCCCCTTTTGATTTGTTTGCTCGTTTGTAGGGTTTGAATATATAAATTTAAGGGCACATTTAACTCATACAAATTGTAGGGTTGCTGTTACCCTATAAGGTTAGATGTCAAAAGGAGTGGGTCGAGTAAAGATTGGCCCATGAGCCAACACATGGGATCAGCCCATCAAAAATGGGAAGTACTGGGCCTGGTTTTGTCAAACTTTTATGTTTTAAAAGTGTTAGGAAATTAGGCTCAGTATGGCCCAATAATTAAAAAGTAGATTAATACACTTACTTATTAACGTTTTCGTTAGTTTTTAATTAACCGTACACTATATGTCCAAAACAGATTAAATGAAATTAGATACAGCCCCAACCAAACCTAAGATTAAGCTCAATTTTCTTGGTTGTAAATATGTATATGTTTTTAATTCGAATCTCACTTTGAATTGCATTAAAGTTTATTTGTTTTTTTTTTGCTTTGGTTATTGGCTTACTGCCTTTACATGTTATCTAAATAATATTGTGTAACTAGTAGTGTGTTTCCGTTGGAATTTTGAACTCGTAGTTTTTGAAGGCAAATGCTCAGATCTTTTTGATAATTTCTTGATGTAACGGCCTTGAGATTTTCTACTTCATGTAATTTTCTAGGTAAGTCTTGTTTAGCATTGAAAAATATTGTCATCCATTATTTGTCATAAAATATCAATTGGAATTGTCTACATTTATAGGGATATAATAAAGAGCTATTGTGAAGTACCCATTTAAAATTGCAGAGTTTTCAAATGTATTCAATTAGTTTTTGGTGGGTATTGGAGAAAGGAGGCAGAAATCCATTCAGAACCTCAGATATTGGAGTGATGGTGGTGGTAGAATTGTTGAAGTTGTATAAAATGATATAATTTAAAGTTTTGGCTACTGTTTTGTCACCTTTTTTTTAAGTGGTTGTCACTAATTTTTTTTTTAAAAAAAAATTGTCACTTTTTTTAGCATTTTGTCAATTTTTTGAATAGCGTTTGTCACTTTTTTGAATATGTTCGTGTTTGAGTTTTTTTTTTTCTCTCTCTCTCTACTTTATGTGTATAGTTTTTTGTGCTTAGGCTTGGGTTTGCTAGCAGTAGTAGTGGCGGCGACAGAGAAAGCGGAGGAACAACGATTGTGTCTACAATTGAGTTGGTAGATGACGGTGTCAATGAATTGATTTAAATATACTTGACGTTTTGATTGGTGTTTTGTCGGTGAATTGACTTAAAGATATTTGGCGCTGAACGAAGAAAGAGAAGGGACGTGGTTGTATCACTTTTTTATTATTATTTCTATCACTTTATTGAATTGATTCCAATGTTTTTATTGATGTTACTTTTTTTAAAAAACTTTTGTCACTTTTTAAAATTTCTATCACTTTTTTTAATGTCTCACCCTTTTTGTCACCTCCTTCAAATTTATGTCACATTTTTAAGTGATAAATCACTTTTTAATAAAAGTTATATATCACTTTTTATTAAAAAGTGACAGTTAACTTTAAAAGTGACATTTTTTCACTTTTTTATGTCACATTTCTATAAAAAAATAAAGTGACACTTAATTTTACACAGTGTTTTTTTAAAAAAATATTTTTCATATGATTTTTCAAAAGATTCCTAATTTTAAAAGTATTTTGGTGGAAAAAGTAACTTAGAAATGCGAAATTTTCTGTAAATACTTCAAACCTTTCAAAAATATATAGTACAGTCCCAATCTTTAAATCACAGTAGTTAGGTTTCAAACCTTTCAATAAATGTGCTATATAAGGATTTCTAATCAGTTTCTATCCAAATGCATGTTAGTTGGCCAAAATGTCATAATTTGTCCTGCATTTTAGCATTTTAATGAAGGATAAAATACTCTTTAATATTTAATTAATTAAAAAAAGAAATGGAAACACAAGAAAAAGGAAACAATCAACTTCTTCACCCATCCCATACATCTTCCCTCACCTCCGTGTCAATCGAATATGGTTTCACAGCTAAACCAAATCTTAAGGATGGTTGCGCCCCCTCTTCAGTGGCGGATCCAGAATTCTTGGTCAGCTAGGGTGGTTGTCGACCATCGACCATCGTTTTCTACTTTTCACTCAACCAAAGAAAAGGGGCCCTGGATACAATATCTGGGTGCTTCTGAGTAATACCCAAAAAACAATCTTAGCCATCTTTTTTCCACGAACAAAGTATGAAAGAGCATATTACAGAGTACAACTAAGCTAAGTGCATTTTGGTTTATGAAAAGAATATACCAAGAAACCACAAGTAAAATTCAAATCGTTTTCGCAGCTCCAAATAGCTCCATGCGCAAAATTATTATCTTTCTACAAACAGCTCCAAAAGCACCAAGCTTAAGAAAATATCATCGGATAAAAATGAAATCTTCAAACAGACATAAGAGCCCGTTCAATCACATAATTAAGCACTACCTATTTGTCTACGACCATAATTTGAAAAGAAACTAACAATTGCACAAGAACAACAAAAGACTCAAAATTTAGGCTAAAAGGCTCAAATCATTTAAAGTTTCATTTAATAATTATAATTCGTGTGAGGACAAAAATAACAATACTCCAACAGAAAAATTCCAATAAAGCAAATACACACACATGTACAAAAATCATCATTAGCGCTAAGTTATAAAAACCTTGTACTGTGAAATATTATCATACACATACATATAAATTTACACTCAAAAGTCATAAATCATAAAACATAATAAATCATAACTAATAACTCACATTTTCACAGTCATAACATAAATAATTGGTTTATTAGCACAAAACGTTCCTACGTTTGATTTTTAGTGTGCAAAATGTCCTTACGTTTCAATTTTTTTTTTCATTTTCATCCCTATTTTCACGTTTCATTGCGAAAAACATCATTTTCTTCAATTTTCATCCATTTTCTCTATAAAAATTTGTGAAATGAAAAATATGCCCTGTTATTTAAATAAAAGAAAAAGAAAAAAAAGGAGAACAATAAAAAAACTAATTGTAACCATAGGCTCAAATTTTTCAAAAAATAAAAACGAGTCTCAAACAAATAATTAAAAATCAAAACCAAGAACAAAAATAATTTTAATATTAATAAAAACCCAACCCAACCCAACCTAACATAACCCAACCCAACCCAACCAAAAAATCCCAACCACCATTTCCATCTCCACCACACCACAATCCTCCACCAAAAAATCCTCAAACCCTCCGTCGCCACCACCACCTCAGGTCGGAGCTGTCATTTCTCCACCACACCTATACGACCACCGTCATCACTGCCCACCAACAACCAACCATAGAAATACGACGACATAAAAATTTCCACCAGGAACAATCACCCAATCGGGCACTTCCCAATCGAACTACAGCAAAATCTCAATTGCAGCAGTTTTTTGCCCTTCTAGTCTCAAACTGTTCAAAGAATTGGCCAAATAAATGGGTAACTCAGATGTGACTTCACGAATCAACTCCATACAGCCATCAAAATCAGTATCTATACTCAATACAAAAGCCCTGTTGGCTATCGGTTGAACCGATTGCGCTATGGATATCTTATTAGCGGGCAAAAACACAATGGACGGAATCCCAGCAGCCGCACAGTAAGCTGACAAAGCCGCTGATGTATCACCCGTGGAAGGAAATATATGTATGGTCCAACGACAACTAGTTGAAGGAATTGCTTCAAGTCCTTAAGATTCTGTCTTCATGGTTCTTTTCCAATTTTCATCGTTGTTGAACCCCTCAGTTCTTCAGTTTCCTTTATCTAAATTTCGTGGTTGTGTAGGTGTGGTGGAGAAATGGCAGGTCCGACCTGAGGTGGTGGCGGTGGTGGCGGAGGATTTGGGGGTTTTTGGTGGGGAGTTGTGGTGTGGTGGAGATGGAGATGGAGATGGAGATGGAGATGATGGTTGGGATTTTTTGTATGGGTGGTGGTTCTGGTGGTGGTCGTGGTGCTGGGGTTGGGTTTTTATTAATATTAAAATTATTTTTTGTTTTGATTTTGATTTTTAGTTATTTGTTTGTGACTCATTTGAAATATTTGAAAATTTTGAGCCTATGGTTGCAATTAATTTTTTTTCTTTTTATTTTATTTAAATAAGAGGATATATTTGTCATTTCACAAATTTTTATAGAGAAAATTGAAGAAAATGATGTTTTCCGCAATTAAATGTGGAAATATGGATGAAAATGAAAAAAATCGAAACGTAAGGACGTTTTGCACACCAAAGGCCAAACGTAAGGACGTTTTGTGTTAATAAGCCTAAATCATTAATTATAAATGATAAATAAATAAAATAAGCTGAAGTCTAAAAGAACAAAAACCAAAAAAAGAAAAACAAGCCAGGTGACTCACAGAGTTACTAGTTATAGCACAACGAAGATACCGTGGGTTAGCGCTGGAGACCGGAGAGGCTTGTCGGTGACTCGGCGGTAGCTAACAACAGGTCGTAGGACGAGAGGGAAGGAATGAAATAATGTTTGGAATTACGATCTCAATTCATTTTGCAAATGAATTAATTGTTTCAATTAAACAATATATATATATATATTAAACGCAAAACAACATCCAGTGGACCGGGCCTACCTTTGAAAAAAAAAGAGGCCAAACCAAAAAAAGAGGCCCAGAATTGTGAAAAAAAAAAAGCTCAATCCAATTGCCTGTCATCTTCCAAAATCCTACATGCGCGCCTAAAATTCAATTTTCAAGCTTCCTCATTGGCTCAGGCCATCACTGTCGCTAGGTATGTTTTCTTTTCAGCCTGGTCATTTAAAGCAAAAAGGCCCACATGCCACAGCATAAGCCCAAACTTGAAAAAAGAAAAAAAGAACAAAAATGTTACCTCGCTTCGCAGTCGCTGCCTCTCCTGTCCGGTCGTCTTTTTCCTTCCTTCCACTGTTCTGGCGGATCCCAGCACCCGCGGACACACCTCCTCGCAGAGAGCTGGGTCCGTCGCTGCCCCTGATAAGTGTAGTTTCTACACTTATTTAAGATCTTAAATCATGATATTTTATTATCTTTTGGATAAAATTCTACCCTATTTATGTTAAATTATATTTTGTAGGTAAAACTTTATATTTAATGAAAAATTGAAAAAAAAATGTAAAAGTGGCGAAAAATGGCAAAATCCAATATGAAACCTTGGAGAGAAATAATACATTAAATGGGTTGGAGTTAAATGGATCTCAATGGACTTGTATTGGAAATTTTAATTGAAC
>CAIGRB010149437.1:0-23523 GCA_903798255.1 Fraxinus quadrangulata
TCTTTAGTTTTTCAAGAAGTTTTTCTTTTTAACACTTTGAGCTATACTCATTACCATCTATTGAAGTGTTTGCCTTCTATCTTCTTGTTATCAACCTTGATTCTATCATTCGATAAAAAGAGAGGATTTCACTTGTAAATCCATTGTGGGTCATGTTGAGATCCCGAAAAACTCAATATTGTAAAATGATCAGTGCTCCTTAATTGTAAGTCATCGAAAGCGTTTTAAACAATTGGATTGCACCATAAGTCAATCAATATAGTGAAACGGCCTTGCTCATGACAAAGAGTTTGGTAACGGGGGACGTAGATCATTGTGTTGGATCAACCTCCATATTATATTGTTCGCACTCTCTAACCCTTTTACTTAACGTTTTAACTTTGTACGAGTTTTATATCGGTTCATCCATGTGCGTATTTGTGTTTAGAATATTTCATTATCATTTGTGTGATTATTAGTTTAAATCTTGAGTAGTTAACAATTTTTTTTGAAAAAATCAATTCACTCCCCTCTTAATTAGCCATTCTTAGGCTTTCATTCAATTGCTTAATGAAACAACAGAAGCCTCCTTGCTCTACTAAAGAATTCCAAAAGTTGTTTCAATAATATTTTATTGGTGCCATCTATGGGAAACCATTGAATATAAAAGCTATGTCAAGAAGACGAACTAGGAGTGATACGCGCTTGGTCAAAAATACAATGGAGTTAGAATCTGTCGCTATGATCAAGACTCACTGCCGCCTCAGTATCTGACGCATAGTCAATTTAGCATCTTGGAGACCTTGTTCCAAAAAAGAGCACAAGAGCAAAGGGTATGCGCAAAACCAGTCGATCAAGCAAAGGCAAGAAGAGGTTAAGGCATTTACTCCTTTAAATACCCTTCATGCTAAGCTGTTGTGGAGATACGAGACAAAAAAGAGCTCGATTGGCCAAAATTAATGGTCGTATCGGCTAGTAAAAGAGATAGAAGCGAGTATTGTCACTTCCATAAAGACAATGAACATGACACTGGAAATTGTATACACCTGAAGGAAGAGATCGCTTTCTGAAATGGGGGTTCCAAACTAAGTACGTGAGAAATGACCAAGATAAAGAATTGTCCTCCATCTAGGGTCGAGTAATAAATCTGATAATTGGTGGGATACCTACGGCGAAGAGTCAAATTCAACTAGAAAAAGTTATGCACGCTTGGTTGGGATCTGCTCTATTCAGAAGAAAACAAGATTCAATTAGAACATCAACTTCAGTGAGGAAGACTTGATTGGTGTAGCAACTCCCATGACAATGCCTTGGTGGTCGTAGGTGACATAATTGATTTTGATATGAAGAGGGTGCTAGTGGATGGCAGTAATGCATCGAATGTTATTACTTGGGAGGCATTTTGGGCTTGAAAATCTTCTTAGAAAAATTGAAAACTGTAACCACCTTTATATAAGGCCTTGGAGGGGAAAATTTGATACCAGAAAGAACTGTAGAGCTTCTGGTGATGTTAGGCACTTACCCAACGAGTTTAGTGATCCTGACAAACTTTTGGTTGTCAAAACCCTCATAGCATACAATGCAATCTACGGTCGACCACTATTAAACACTATTGAAGCCATCCATTCAACGTACCACCAAGTAATGAAATTCCCAACCAATCGAGGGGTTGGATGTTTAAGGTGATCAACAAGTTTCGAAAAAAGTGCTATGTTGATAGCATAAAAACTCAGGGCTCTCCACTGGTCATGATTTTGGGTTTTGAGCCTTCAAGGAGCTAGCCAGTGAACATCATCGTAGTGAGTTTAAAAAAATTAGTTAATTAGGACGTCTTTCTATTTTCCTTGTAAATATAGTTCCTAGAATTTTTTTTTATTTTTCTAATGTAATGCCAGCTACCTGATCTAGCCTTTTGTAATTATTAGCATTGTTCAATGAAAAGTTTACACAGCGACAGATGTTGAGGGAACTAAAGAAAGGACAGCCTTATAGGAATGTCTTGGTGTGTCTATCTAAGTGCATGAACTTGATCTAATTATACGAATCATGGCTAAAAACTCCGTCAGACGCATCAAAATCGTCAAATGGGCTAATAGGTTAGCTCAAAATTGTTTTACGGTCTAGCTATAAGCAACAAAATAAAAAAATTGGTTAGTTCAAAATCGCTCTACACTTCAAGATTGCAGGACGAGACTAGCGGTGAGTAACAATATCAAAAAACTGGTTAGCTTGAAATCCTTCTACGGTCTATCGGCGAGCAACTAACCCAATAATTTGATTAGTTCGAAATCGCTCTACACTTCAAGGTCGCACAATGGAATAAGTGGTGAACATTAACCAAAAATTGGTTAGCTCGAAATTGCTCTATAGTTTAAGATAGCACGACCGAACAAGCAGTGAACAACAATATCAAAAAACTGGTTAGCTCAAAATCGCTCTATGATCAAGCGGTGAGTAACAAAACCAAAAATTAGTTATAAGCTCAAAATCACTCTATAGTTTTAGTGGCTAGCTTTCAAAATCAAAAAATTGGTTCAAGCTCAAAATCATTACATAGGTGCTCCAAATCGTCCAAGTGGCTAGGCGGTAAGCAAGAAAACTAAAAAATGGGTCTTAGTGGCGAGCTTTCAAAATAAAATAAAAAATGTTTAAAGCTAAAAATCAATAAACCACGAGCTCAACACATCTAAATCGCCTGAGGGGTTAGACAGTGAGCAAAAAGATAAAAAAAATTAGCTAAAGCTCGAGAATCATCGATCGAGACTACAGAACTAGAACCCGCAAACCAAACGTGAGATTATGCGAACTTCTGAGTAGTGAGCAATGACAAGTATTGACAAAATAAATGCATTTGACTATAGTCGATCGACATTGCAGTTGATGCAAGGTGTCACTTTAAAATCGAAAACAAGATCGAGTGGTAGGCTTGAAATCACCTAATGTTCAGGTTAGTAAACAAAAAAAATAGCAAAGTAATCCTTCAATCGCTTCTTCTTCATTCCTTTAACGGGTAATTGAAATTCAAGTCTAAGTAATTTTATAAATATTTTAAAAATTCATAGTTTAATGCAACACAACCGGAGAAATATATTTGTAGTTTAATATTTCATAAGAATTCAAATTCTTCATTATTTTTAAAGTGGCTAACCATCGAGAATCATGATCCTTCAGAATTATTAAAGATAATCGGTTATTGTTATATAGATTTTCTTAAGAATTAATTTTCGATCGAGATTTTACCGTTTATGCTATATTTAATAGTTGATCATATTTTCACCCTTATAAGTTGATATTGAGCTTGAGTGGATTTTTGTTTGTTATCTTGTCTAATTGATTTTTATATTTTTAAATTACAAGAATGGCAAGTGGTGTGATACTCTAATTTTGTCTATTTTAAATTTGATAAGTAATTTTGTACTTTATTTTTATATTTTTTTTTTATATAAAGAATCAACTCGGACTGAACCGGAACCGGTTCAAGTTTGATTATATAGTTGGATATGGAACAAATGGTTTTATTTCTAATATTCTCATTGGTACTCGATTTAGTTCGATTTCCTTCAGAATCGGACAGAACCAGACCGCACCCACTTTTGACGAGATCTTTCATTTGGACAGTGAACAATAAGATATTCAAGCACGTTGTAAGTTACAACTTACATATCTATCAAACTCTTTAGGATTCACAATGAGAAATCCAATAAGTCGCTCTTGATCAAGGCAAGGCAACAATAATCGTACTAAACTATTATAATAGCAAATAAATGGAAAAAAAATAGTGACTATGACAAGCGAAATACCTACTGACTGTGTGTATCTCAGTTGCAACATGAAAGTGAGTGTAAAATTGGAGCAACTAGCAAGTCAGGGTGTGGACTACAGTATGCATGAATCTAAAGATTAGCAAAAATTTAAGTTTTAAAAATGAAATGTGGAATAAAAAAAAATCAATTAAGCAAGTCGAAAAATTATAAATATAAAATTGACCCACAAATAATATCATAAAATTTAATGAAAATAGGTTAAAAATTTTACAAGTTCGTAGATTTTCTTTTTTCATATTACATAAAATAAAATCCAATATACACATAAAAAAATTATAAATAAATCCCTTTCTGAAATCATTCACACCCATTCAAATAATAATAAAAAAGAATTCTACATATTTTGTTTGGCCTATTAAATTAATAAAAGCTGTTGTATATGTGGCTCATTTAGAGTGGAACACGAATTTACTATATTTTTTATATAGAGTATTTTTCTTGTACGGACCCTAAAATCTTGCATGAGCTTGGGTTAGGGTTAGTATAAATACAAATGATGTAACTCTATTATTTACACTGAATAAAAATCTATGTTTCGCTCATTGTGAACGTAGGCACATCGCAGAATCACGTTAAATACTTGTGTTGATTTCTCTATTTCATTACTCTATTATTTTGCATTTAAAATCCAACATTAACTAATATTGTTTTGTAAAATTAAACTATGTGTACAATCTAGCTAGATGCTCCCTAACATCCTTAGCAGTATCATACATAGCCAATTATGTCCCTATCGACTGCACAATTGAATTATTAATCCAAATAATAATCTTTGAATTAATGCATTCCCAATTATCTACCAACTCCACATAATTGACAACCTTATCATTTTTTGATTTAATAGAAGTGCCCGAAACATAAACCCACATCCTTTTACCCTTCAAAAATTCTTCATTATATAACTCTAATAAGAATAATTCCTCCTATTTAGTTGCACACTAGTCAACTGGAGAGAATCATCTCGACTTCTAGCCATTGCGAAATAAACAAATAACTACCAATATGAAAAATAGACAATATCAAGATACGAAAGCAAACCAGAATGAAACGAGAATCAGCGGAAGTATGATAGCCGAAAAAATTCCATGTGATGATGGTTCTGATACTATGTTAAATCAATAATACAAAAAAAAATATGGAAGACGAAAACAAAAAGAGATTATGATTTCTTGATAAAACTGAATGAATGAAAATACAAGGAAAAAAAAACTTTAAATAGTCCAAGTAGAGAAATGAAATAACTAATCTACCCTTAATATAAAACTAATATATTTAATATCTCCCATCAAACTTATGATACTGATACAAGGAGTATTGTGAGTTTGCTAAATGGAAAACGAAATCACGAAGTGGATTGTGACTTTGTAAACAAGTCAACAATGTGCATGGTGGAAGGAACAAAAGGTAATGTTACATTGCCCAGTTGATGATGATGATGTCGAGTGACATGGCAATCAATCTTAATATCTTTATTCCTACCATGGAATACTGAATTTTGTATGATTTGCATCTTGTTGTCACAAATACAATGGAGTAAGCCAGTGAAAAAATACACCCATATCTGCAAGCTACCAGCATGACCAAACTATCTCAAAAGCGTAGAACCCATGGTACAATACTCTGCTTCTGTGAAACATCTGTAAGCAATATCTTGCTTCTTGTTCTTGAAGAAATAAGAGAATCGCTAAGAAAAATACAAAAGTTAATAGAATCACTAGCCCAATCAATATCAGAATATGCTGACAATTCTAATGAAGAAATAGAGGAAAGTAAGAGACTTTGAAACTGAGTGTCCCAAAGATACCTCAAAATGCGAAGAATGGTAGCCCAATGAACTATAGTATGGAGGTAACAAATGACTAACTATATTGACAATATGTGCAATATTTAGACGATTGATGGTGAGATAAACCAAGCTACCACAACAATACAATATAAACTAGGATCTGAAAATGAAGAACTATCAAAAGAAAAATACCGAGCATTAAGTTCAAGAGGTGTATCATCATATTATTAGTAAGATGAGCACGCTCAAATATATACACTATGTATTTAGACTAAGAAAGAAGATTACCTTTCGAAAAGATGCACCTTTCAATGCCTAAAAAGTAAAAGAGTAAACACAAATCTTTCGTTGCAAAACAATTAGCTAACTCTGACTTTAGTGCTGCAATCCCATCTATATTATCACCAATTATAAGCACGCCATCAACATATAAAGAGAGCAAAACAAGACTAGGGAATGTACATCTGTGAAATAAAGCTGAATCATGATGACTAGGACGAAACCAAGTGACGTAATAACAATAGAAAACTTCTCAAACCAAACTTGAGGTGCCTATTTGAGATCGTATAGAGCTTTTCGGAGTCTACAAACCTCACCAGATTGATGAGAAACACCATAAGAGAAAACCATATGTATGTCTTCCTATATGTCTCCATTTAAAAATGCACTTTTAACATCCATTTGAGATATACATCATCGACGAACAGAGGTAACTGTAATAAAGGTGCAAGCAATAGTCATTTTTGCAATAGGTGCAAAAGTCTCCTCATAATCAATACCATACTTCTGAGAATACTCCTTAGCAACTAATCGGGCTTTATATCTTCCAATAGATTCGTCTAATTTGATTTTGATTTTATAGGCCCAACGGAAACCAATTGCTCATTCTATTGGTGATAAAGATACTAAGTCTCAAATGTGTATCTAATGCAGAGTAATAAGTTCTTTAGCCATAACCTCCTGCCAAAGTGGGTTACAAATTGTCTCTCTATAGGACAAATGCTCAGAATGACGATGAGCATAAGCTAAAAAGGAAATGAAATAACCAGAGTAACAAAAGTAAGAAAAATCTAGTAATTGATAGACTTACGAGTACACATAGGGTAACGGGGAGGAATAGCCATAGTCTCAACAGGTAATTGGGTAGCCATAGGATGATAGGGAACAATTGATGTGTTAGGAGTCAAAGTACTAGTATTTGAAAAACTATTAATGGGAACCCTGTAAGAATCATGATCTAAAGTGATAATAGCTTTGTATGGAACAAGAGATGGGACAACTTCAGTATCAACGGGGAATTGATTAATATGAATAAGATCAGACTTATCATGTTACAAGAACTAGCAGGAATTGAAAAGTAACGTATATGTTCAAAGAACATAACATAGCGAGAGGTGTATAATTTTTTACTTACAGGATCAAAACAACAATATCCCTTTTACCTACACCATGACCTAGAAAAACACAATATCCCTTTTCTCTCCAGAATTCACGAGGAGTAGAAGTAGAGAATAAAAGAGAATGGGATGTCTCAACAAGATGTCTATGTTTTCTTTCAATGATACCATTTTGTTCGGGAGTGTTTGTACAAGTAGTTTGGTGAGTGGTTCCATCAAAAGCAAGTTAGAATTGGTATTAGAGGTATACTCTCCACCCAAATCACATCAAAACTTTTCAATCGTTTATTACTAAAACTTCATGAGATGGTGGCTATGATACCATGTTAAATTGATAATATAAAAAATATTGAGAGGAAAACAAAATGAGGCTAGGGTTTTTCTGATAAATTGAATGAACAAAAATACAAAGAAAATAAATTTTAAATAGCCCTAGCAGAGAAATAAACTGACTAATATACCCTTCATAGAAAACTAATATATTTAACACAGTTCACCCAATTAATGGTTACAATTATATCAATTATATTTTGCATGTTCATGTATATGTCCAGATTTAAAATTGTGATTTGGTCGTATTTTATCGTGAATTTAAATACTAATAAAATCAAAGAAAAATCTCAATAAGCCCACCGATGTCAGTGTCGTGACTTGAGAGAATGGAAGTTGCTCGTTTTTGGAGCTTTTCTTGTTCTGAATGTTTGGGACATGAGGACCGGAGATGAAGAAGGTTTTGACTTGGTATATGTCATATAGATTATAGATTGATTGGTGGTTCTGAAGTTTGGACAAATTTTGGTAGTTGGTAATGGACAATTTACAAAATTACCCATTTTTGTAAATATTTTATTTTGGATGCTAAAATTGTAAATTATCACTTCAATTTTTGGCAGATTTTTTTTTTTCAATTTTTAAACGTTCCAACTTGGTTTCTAACCACCATTAAATTTTAAAACCCGAACCAAACCATTATAGAACATATTTTTAAAAAAATTCAATAATTGTCCAATCTTGTACGAATCAAGTACTAAAAATCCTCTACGTCACTTTTATATATTGTTAGATGAAGTTTCCATTAAATTTTTGGCTAGAAAATATTTTCCCACTAACAAATTGCAATAGGGCAAGGTCTGCATATTTTTATTTTGAATCTCTTCAACTGATTGTCTTCATATTTTTATTCAGATAACGTTTAGTAACGCCTTTATTAACTTCTATCCCTAGAAAATAATGTAGACCTAAATTTTTTTGATAGCATGTGTATTATATAGCTCTCCAATAATGAATCAATTTTAATAAGCTACATGTTCAAAAATAAAATGGTAAATTGCACTTTTGGTCCTGAATATTTGATGGTTGTGACGATGAGACCCTACACTTCTGATTTCTAGTACCTGGGATCCCAATCTTTACAAACATCTACGCCTGAGTTCTTTTTTGTAATGAAAACCATCGATTTTACTGTTAAATATCAAATTCTTGAGTAAATTGGTCATTTTACCTAATTTGATTTAAGGTAATAAAACATCATATTCGCTCTAAGTCTTAACTCGTATTAAACTTTTTTTACTCAAACTTTCAGCAAATTCTCAATTCAAAAGATCCAATGTAAGCCAATACTCCATTTTATGCCACGGATTTTATCAACTGGCGTATTTAGGTGCCTCAAAACGAATATTTGTCCAAATACTCTTGCCTTTCTTGCCTATAGCTAGAAACGAAATTCACAGGGCAAGCCATACATAAAACCCTTGAGAACTTGCATGTTAGTATCACAATTAATCGAATTCTGATTTTGTGATCCTCCTTCTTATTCTTTGAGCATTGAAGCATTTGTTTCGGGAGTCTCATCATAAAATTCAATTTTTGCATTTGCAAGGAGCTCAGAATTTGGTAATATACTAAAATCAAAGAGACACAAAGGCCGAACAATAAATCTTAGCACAAAAAAAAAAAAAAAAAGACATACGAACAATATTGATGTAAGAAAAAGAAAAAAGAAAACATATAGCGATTTATGGATAATGGGTCCCATTGTTAACTAAAACAGAAAAAATCACTAAGGTGACACAAATTTATTAAAAAATATATAAGTGATTAATACCCAACGTTCTAATCTCTGTGGCTATCCCTTGTGATTATCAAGTAATTTAAGACATTAGACATAAGAAAATAAAAGAAAGGAAAGCAACATTTACTTGTTTGGCCTTTATTATTTCTAAATACATTTTTTTCTATCTTATTTTTAACCACTCATTCTTCAATAAAATAATATTACACACAAATTTAAAAATTTTACTTATTTTTAACAATATATTCTCCATTAAAATACTATTCCAAAAATACATTTTGAAAAAAAAATGGAGCTCATGAAACAGTAGATTAGAAAATAACAAAATATGTACAGAAGTATTTGAACACATCACATAAAAGCTCATGTAATTTATCCCAATTGCTACATTTATCTCAATTTATTTGTTTTAACACAAACTGTGAAATGGTAATTTTATTCAAAAATTGACCTTTTAACAATCAAATCAACGGTTTCCGTCATGAAAAGACTTCAGGCGAGGACGCTTGTAAGGTTTAGGATTAGAATGATAGAAATCAAATATTTAGGACTNTGATTATCAAGTAATTTAAGACATTAGACATAAGAAAATAAAAGAAAGGAAAGCAACATTTCCTGGTTTGGTCTTTCTTATTTCCAAAAAACATTTTTTCTATCTTATTTTTAACCACTCATTCTTCAATAAAATAATATTACACACAAATTTAAAAATTTTACTTATTTTTAACAATATATTCTCCATTAAAATACTATTCCAAAAATACATTTTGAAAAAAAAATGGAGCTCATGAAACAGTAGATTAGAAAATAACAAAATATGTACAGAAGTATTTGAACACATCACATAAAAGCTCATGTAATTTATCCCAATTGCTACATTTATCTCAATTTATTTGTTTTAACACAAACTGTGAAATGGTAATTTTATTCAAAAATTGACCTTTTAACAATCAACTCAACGGTTTCCGTCATGAAAAGACTTCAGGCGAGGACGCTTGTAAGGTTTAGGATTAGAATGATAGAAATCAAATATTTAGGACTCTATCATCACAATATTCATAGTTTAGGAAACCAAGTGCAATTTACCCAAAATAAAAGAGTAAAAGCTAACTTTATACATATTTAAAACGGATTAAATACATTAATGACCACTGTACTTTATAATTAGTATCTCAATGGCCACTTAGTTTGATTTTGTTTCACTATTGTCATCCAACTTCATTTAACATTTTAGTCAAGCAACGTGGTTAATGAACCATCATTAATTTAACGAAAAATCGTACGTGGACTAATGGTTTGCTGACGTGTTAATTTGATATATCCAGTTGTATCCAAATAAGTAAATGAGGGTAATTTCTTTTGGGCCAAACAAATCTTAATCACTCCTATACATTTCCTCCAAAAATTTTCTATCCACATCATGTTCCCTCTACTTTCAATCTTATCACAAAATCCTTCTCACCAACATCCACTCGCAAAGAGAACGAGGAGAGAAACACACCAACAAGAGTTTTCTTACCCTCTTTCTTCTGGGGTCAAAGAATGACTGACAATTGGGCACCTCTATATGGTTGGTGATTTTATCAAATCTTTATGCTTATTGTTTATTGTTCTGATTTTGTCTTCTTTTGGGTATGGTGAAATCTTTATAAGTTCAGGAAATTTCCTTTAATATCATTTTTAATCTTAGTTGTTAATCTCCATACGAAGTAGCTCATGACCAATAAGAACCTAATGACAAAACTTTGGACGACTCAAAATATGATCATGAAGACAGTAACTTTTCTGCCTAATAGTTCCTTTTTTGTTCCACCTAAAAATATTTTGGTTGATTATTGAATAATATTGGTTATTGTTTAGAAATATGAATCTTTTATTTTTCTAATTTCAGGCAAAGCAAACTATGATGAAACTGTATCAATTGCTGAAACTTTTCATGATCCAGATGATGATTTATTTATAAAATATATACATGAAGTCGTGGGGAAAGAAACATTACCAAGCAATGTTGGAGGCAGTGATATTGTGTAAGCAAATGAAGAGAAATGTTGTGATTCTGACAGACTTTTAAGTGACAATTCTGAAGATGGTAGACGAAGACACGCAAAGAAGTTGCTTGATGGAGATAAGGTGGTAGATGCAGAAACAAAATCCTTCTCACCAACCAGACAGATGCAGAAACAACTAGACAAATGGAAAATAATAGCAGCAAACTACTCAAAATAATCCATTGTTTGATACCGGCATATATTAAATTTCGACGACAATTTCAGTAACAAAAGAGCTATCAACCATCATTCCAAGAACTACAAAATAAACTATAAAACGACAGTGTCTACTACATCATAAATATAAAACGATCAGGTAACAAACAATTATATCCAAGGTCGTATAACTGTTAGATTTCTCCTTATTGGAAGTTTTGTTGTTTGAGTATTGTCTTCAAAATACATTGGAGGAGGCTGACTGTTAGCTGATGCCAACGAATATAATAGCTCATCAACAACAACATTTTCATTCATTGCTGCCCGAATGGAGTAATGATACTCAAAGTTAGCTCTTCCCTGGTATGCTCCTACTAACTCATTGGCCTGCTCATAAGCTACCACTGCTTCAGCCATGTATTCTTCTGTTGTAGTCCGTTGCCCCTGTAATAAACAAATCCAAGATATAAAGTAATTTTACAGTATCATATAAATAAAAAAATGATTCAGAATTTAAGGCACGCCAATTCTTCAGAATTTCTACTTGCAGCCCTAGCCTTATGAAATCTTCTATTATGTCCAGTTTGTCCACACACACTACACTTCATTTTCACATGTCCCTTTCTTACCATCTTACCAGTGTTTGTGTTCACCATTCTTCGGGTTGCCAACGTCTTACTGTTTGTTTTCTCCTTCTCTTGGCAATGACCCAATTAGGTCGTTCAACAATTAATGCACTAGGAGGCCACATATTTTGACCATTAATTGGGTTTATTATGTGACTATAACCCTTCATATTAGTGTCAACTGTGTACCAATGAGAAACCCATTTCCAAGGGTTATCATTCTCTTTCAGTATGCAAGTCATTACATGAACACATGAAATACCACTAATGTCCCATTTTCTACAAGCACACGTCCTATTTTTCATGTCTACCACAAACTGTTTGGTTTCACATTTCACTTGGTACAAGAAAGAACCAGACCAATCAACCTCCCATTGGAAGGCATCATGTTCTAGCTTCTCTAGTTTCTTCTCAATCTTTGTACAAAGTTTCCCATTGTGTTTTTTCATTGCATAAGTCTTCTCATTAGCTTGCAATGTGTATAGTTTGTAATAAAGACAATATGGACAATTTCCTAGCATCTAAGATGTAGTTGTTAAAGCATTCGCACAAATTATTTAGTAACATATCATACTTTGAGAAAGTACCAAAATGTGATTTGCTCCATTCCGAAGGGTTCTTTTCTACTAGCCACTCATACACAGCATTCTTTTCATTCTTTATCCTCCCCATCCAATCTCTAAAATCAGCTTCATATGTAGCCCTAGCAGCCATCCACAAGTAATCCTTCAATGTCTTTCCCTTGAAGTCTTTTTGAAAAAGTTTGCATATATGTGTCCAACACAAAAATGATATTCTGAGCCAAGTAAAAAATCAGCAACTATATTTTGTAGCCCCTTTTGCCGGTCTGACATTATCACCCTTTTTTTAGTGCTATTTTCCATTCCCAGATCATTGACCAAAAGGTTCAAAAACCATCTCCAAAAATAGTTATTTTCTTTTTCAACAACTGCGTACGCTATTGGAAATATACAATCATTCCCATCTATTCCGATTGCAGACAGTAAATGACCTCCAAACTTTCCTTTCAAAAAGCAACCATCCAAACTAACGACTCTCCTACATCCTTCTAGAAATTTTTTCTTGATAGCATTCAAGCATATATAGATAGCTTTGAAAACATCATAATACCTATGAATTAAAATTGTAGAACTTGGATTTGACCTTAGTATCCCAGCCGCATGAGCCCCAACCTTCCCAAACTCTACCACCTCATCTCCATCAAGCAATTTCTTTGCATGTCTCCTCGTCCTCCATGACACAATTCTACTCTCTTCTACTCCAACCTCCTCCTTCACAATCTTTTCGAATAACTCAACTTTCCAGTCAGGGTCAATACTAAAGTAATCTAAAAATTTATGTGCTAGCCACTTTGATGAAACATTTCTATTTTTTCTCTCTCTACTGCATGTATGCTTTGAAGTGTAAAATTTGATCTGCAGGATACCATCATCATCAATGCTTGAAGCCCATATTTTCCAAGGGCATCCTTTCTTATATTTACCTTGGCACCTAGTCTTTTCGTTTGGACTTAACTTAATGTCGTTGCACCTATTTTTTATAGAGTAGTTTCTTACTGCAACTCTAAATTCAACCACTGAACAAAATTTCATACGAGTAATGAATTTTGGATTTTCCATATCCTTTTCAGTAATGAAATCTGGATACTGCATTCCTTCACTGTCTTTAAAATTGACACTTAAAAGTCTATCATAATCACAATATTCATCTTCATTTGAATACATAATATCACTGCCTCCAACATTTTTATGAACAAATTATCATCACCATCTTCAACGTCATAATCTGGATCATGAAAAGTTTCAGCAATTGATGCAGTTTTATCATGGTTTACTGAGCCAGAAATTAGGAAAAAAAAAAAGATTCATCTTTCTAAACAATAACTAATATTATTCAATAATCAACCAAAATATTTTAGGTGGAACAAAAAAAGAACTTCTGGGCAAAAAAGTTACCGTCTTCAGGGTCATATTCTGAGTCGTCCAAAGTTTCGTCATTAGGTTCATGTTAGTCATGAGCTACTTCGAATGGACCTAACAAAAAAGATTAAAAATGATATTAAGGAGATTTCTTAAACTTATAAAGATGTCACCATACCTAAAAGGAGACAAAATTAGAACAATAAATAATAAGTATAAAGATTCGATAA
This sequence comes from Fraxinus quadrangulata, assembly GCA_903798255.1. Classification (NCBI taxonomy): domain Eukaryota; kingdom Viridiplantae; phylum Streptophyta; class Magnoliopsida; order Lamiales; family Oleaceae; genus Fraxinus; species Fraxinus quadrangulata. The sequence continues at coordinate 14,058 of CAIGRB010149437.1, forward strand.
AATCACCAACCATATAGTAGTCCCCCATTGTCAGTCATTCTTCGACTCAGAAGAAAAAGGGTAAGAAAAATCTGTTGGTGTGTTCCTCTCCTCATTCTCTTTGCGAATGGATGTTGGTGAAAAGGATTTTGTGATAACCGGGTGACTTGACTAAAATGTTAAATAAATTTGGATGGTCATAGTGAAACAAAATTAAATTAAGTGGTCATTGGGACACTAATTATAAAGTACATTGGCCATTAGTGTATTTAACCCTGTTTAAAGCTCAATAGACATAACTCTATTATTATTCTTTTTGTACAACTAGTTGGATGCCCGTGCATTGTGTTCTTTTTAAGGTAATGTTAGTGTGAATGGTTATTTTATATGCTAAAATATTTTAGGAATCCTCGAAGAATTATTCAAAGTGGTTTAACATAATTATTGTATATCATTGCGATCATTGGACAAGTAGTGCTTGTTAGCACATTAGTGTATATACATTTTGGAATTTAAAAAAAAGACCTCAAAATATTCTAAGTAACCTTACTATGTCCAAAACATTAATAGCTTATTTACTTTGGAGCTAAGACCATGTTTGAGAGAAATTTTTAGTTTCATTTTTATCAATAATATGACCATTGCAATGCAAGGTTTGTACCCATTTTTCAAAATTCTGACACAGTCCACTGCAAAAAAGAAATTGTAAGATTCTCTTTCCCTCATTCACGTTTTAACCCTCAATTCTCAACCACTCAAATGTTAAAAAATTCATTTCCACTTACACTCTTCCCTATACCATTGTATCAACAGTGTCATTCCTCTCTCCCTTCCATTTCCGACTTCTCCTCATTCACCATCCTACTTGAAAATTCATTTCCACTTTGCTCTTTCCTTTAAAATAACCCATGTTTATCCAACTCATTATACGTGTGTCTCTCTCTTTCTCTCACTACAGTTTTATTGTTCACAATGGCTCTTTCTTCCTTTCGTCTAAATAGTCGGTGACCCTCGATCCAAGTTGCGTTGGCAATGACGACGAGCCCCGTCCGATTAAAAGTCCTTGAATATACACCAATGTTGTGTTGTCTTCCTCTCACTACCATTCCCAAACATTGATTGTGGCTCTCTCCATTTACTCCATCCAAATCGTCGGTGAGCCTCGATTGCAGTGAAGACGGCGACGAGCCCCATTAGGTGAAAAGTGCTCCAACATTTGTTAAATATTTAATTTTAAAATTTTCTATTCATTGTATTTTTGTATAAGATGGCTGCATATTTATGTTATGTTGACTGCTTTAAATTTGTTAATTTTTCCTAAATTTTATAGTGGTTATTCATCAATTATATGAAGTTTGGGAAATTAGTGCAAATGGTTGAGTGAAAAACAACAATGAATGATAACTGAAATTTGTAGAAAAAAACATATTTTGGTTTCGTAGAAATTGGAATTGTGAATTGGTGTTGTGCAAGAATTCGATTTTTCATTTCTTTATTCAAAATAGTGTTGTAACCCGAATGGAATTTCAGCTAGGAGTTACTATGTTATGTAATCGGATTATACTTCATGATTCTCATTCTTCTTTCACTGGTCAGAGACCTTGAACTCCGCCTGATACGCCACATCCCGCAATTAGGGATTTTCATTTGAAGTCCACCCTTGCCATTGATAGTTTGTTGTGGCCATCAAGTACGATTTGGTTCGTACTCATGGATCTATTTCACTCTTAGGTGAATACGCTAAAGTGTTACATTTCGTATAAACCTTATCGTCCATCGTGTTTGTAAGTTCGAAGTCATTTTGCTTCCACATTTTCTCCAGTAGACGGCAGGATGAGATCTCTATTTTTGCTAACGTTCATGTCCGATGCAAGTTGATTATCAGCTACATGTGGGCTCATCCACACTCGTAAATTTCAACATCGACGATGGCTCCCAAAAAAATGCACGATGGAATCCGACGATACTAAAGGTGTTCATCGCCTCCAACAAAACTGCCATTGTAGATGGACATCGACATGGTTGCTGCTTCACCAAACATGGGTGTGAGGGAGTTTTAGTTTTGTTCAACACCACATCTAGGCACAAATGGAGTTAGCAGCAGTTGCAAAACAAATGAGACTCCATGAGGTGGGACCACCAACGGGTAAGGGAGTTGCTTAATTACACTGGGGTTGAGTTCAATTCAACAACCGGACACATTTGCATAGATGAGGAATGGTGGTGTCAAAAAATAAAGGTTTATCTCTCCCTCTATCACTTGTAATCTACTTGTCATGGTACTTGTTTATCTCAAACATGGACGTAGAAAAACAACAACTACAAGGACAAAGATGTAAGTGACATCTATATTCGATATCGTCAGTTGTCGGAGACACATTTGACAGTGAAATATATGCAGCCACACAGACAAACCTATGTAGAACAGGGTTCGACTTGTTTGAAGACAGCTGTATGGAGGACTTTCGAGATGAGATCCCTATATATGACAAGAATTACGGCTTATGTAACGAGTCAGAAGGTGCAAAAGGTAAATTGAGCATGTCCATTTCTGACATGCGAAGCGAGGAGAAACGTAAGACCTAGTCAGTAAGCAAAAGCAAAAGAAAAAGAAATTAAAAATTCAAGAATTGTCGTACTTTATAGACCATACTAGCAGCGCCGTCGAGATTGTGTCCGTAAAGATCAATGATATCATCCGTCCGGCTAAGAACGACATAAAAGCATGTCTTGAGGAGTTGTTAGCAACTAGTCGACTAAAGTGAAAATTTGAGATGTTTCACTACGCGTGCATGCTTATATCGTATAAGAATACCAAGGACATTCTCGAAGTTATGATATATGCTGATGAGAAGACGGATTGGCTTGAGTGGGTTTTCGCTAACCACAAAAAGGGTCAGAAGAAGTGAATTCGTAGGTTGTCTGTTCAGTTTCATTTCTTGTATGTATTTGCTTTGTTTCAGTCTCTCCCATGTACCCGTACAATGGATTACTTTCAATTCCATAAAATGGTTTGCACTTAGTTATTTGTTTAACATATTGTTCAATCTTTGGGGTTTGTCATCTATATTAACACGTTACATATATAACTTATTGAAGTGCAGTGGGACCCCCATGCCCATGAGAAATGTTCAGCATAATTTTGGCAGACTTTCCCATGACAAGACTGTAATAGAGTTACTGTGAAATTGGTGTAAGGTTCTTTATTTACTTTAATGAATGCAGTGTCAGTTTGACTTGAACAGGCCATCCACTGGATTTCTTTATTAAATGCTAGTTGAGTTCCAACATTTGTTCATAGATATACTACAAGGGTAGTCCCCTTAAATAGAGTTCTTGCTCTCTGAAATTGTATTAGGGTCGTGTGCATTTCTTTTTTTAGCAAAAAATATTGAAATGGAGGACTTCGACTTCGATTGCCATCTAATCTCGAAGTTGGACTCTGAGGATGAAGTCGAAGAGGAGGACTACTTGACAGAGTTAGCAGTGGATATAATGGAGTGGCTACGATATTGCAGACTAGCCGAATGTGATATGAGAAACTACTATCACGCACATCGTCGACATATTGGTAGATATCCTTTTGCTCGGAATGGTCATATGTTTATGTTGGAGGCAATGCATGGAATTGGGGAACTCTGCTACCAAGAGTTCCGAATGTACCCTGCAATGTTGATACATTTTACACATATTCTTCGTGATGATTATAAACTAAGGAGCAGTCGGCACGTGTACGAAAAGGTCTATATATTTTTGTGCATATTAGCCTATAAAAAGGGGTACAGACAGGTCCAGACATTATTTAATCATTCGTTACAAATGGTATGCTACTACTTCAAATAAGTGTTACGAGCAATTGTTGCGCTTTCAGCAAATACAATCAAACCGCACTCGCAGTACTAGGAAACATCCGTTATTGAATAACTGTATTGGAGTGATTGACAAAATGCACGTTAGAGTTGTGCTGCCTCCCCACTAACTGGTCAACTTCATTGGCCGAAAAGGTATTCCAATACAGAACGTACTTGCAGCATGCGATTTCAATTTATGTTTCACGTTTGTGCTTGCAAACATTACTAGAAATGCATACGATGCACGAATTCTTAATCGTTCGATCTACACTTCGAACATTCATTTTCCCTTACTCGCTCCAGGGAAGTATTATCTAGTTGACTCTGGTTTTACACATCGACCTAGATATATGGCACCGTATAAAGGGTCAGATATACTGTATCATTTCAAAAATTTTGAGACGAAGCAACTGGTCATGTTCGAAGATTTCGAAACGCTCAAGAGCGGTTCAACTTCAGGCACTCGTCATGCATAAATGTAATTGAAAAAGTATTTAGTGTATGGAAACAAAGATGGTAAATACTCGATCGTATGCTGAGCTACTCATTTCAAACACAAGTAACAGTTGTTGTAGCAACAATGGGTATACACAACCTTTTTAGACGGGCTAGAGTCGTTGGTGAGGCATTTACGAGAGTTGAGACAGACCCAAGTGCTTCAAAAGTGGAGCTACCTAATGAGGATGATGAAATCGCAGTCAAAATGAATGTGACTGAAATGCCACGCAGCAAATGGGACCGACTTCGCGATTATACGGTCCAACAGCAATGAGTTTTTTGTAGGTGTAAAACCTGCATGTTGACATTATTGGCACGTAATTTGGTTAGAGATAGTGTGAATCCCTTCCCGTAATTAATTCTGTAAGATGTTTTATCGCTCGAAGAAAATTTCGCATTTCCAAAATTTTTATTTTGAAGGAACCAAGAATTTTAGAAAATTGGGGATTCTAAAAATGAAAAAAAAATATGCGTCCAATTTTTTTTTTTTTTTTTGCCAAGGTTTCAACAGTATTACTTTAATATTGCAACGATAGTGAATTATACAATATCACACAAAATACTTGTTGACACGTACATGATTCCTAAAAAATTGTTCATTGTAATACACTCATTTGTCAAATTAGTAGGCTTTGAAATGTCAAAGTGAAAGACAAAAAGTGAACCATTTATTCTTGCTGGAAAATTCTTCCCACTTCACTGTTGCTCATAAATGTTCTACCCATTTTAACGTCAAGAAGTCAAAAGTGGCTTGGCAATTACTCACCCACGACAGCCTTCCTTTTATTGTCGGTCGGTAAGGGTAATTTTGTCAAGTGGTTGGTATAATTCAAAAGGCAGGGTCCATCAAAATCATGCTGCTATCTGGGTTCTGTCTGAGAAATTTGAATTGAGGAATGAGTAGTTGTGCAACGAACAAATTTCTTCTAAAAATGACAATAAAATTTCTTCCAAACAGGCTCTAAGTAAAATAAGGGGCAAAGATAATCCTTACGGTTATCGAGCAAAGATGAAAAAAGGTACACATTTGTGCTCATCCTGAGCCGTCTTCCTGCTTCCTTAGCAATTGCCAATTGGCACCTGCAAATATTTCCAATAATGAATTACTAACGTGGTTGAATGGTAGGCATTCATGGTAATATTCTTTAAAGAAAAGAATGACACACTACAGAGCGTAAAAAATTTGCTTTCTACCCAACTTTGATAATTTATTACCTGTGATTTACACATGCACATTGAATCTTCTGTAACATGTTCACATATAAAGTGCAATTTATACTGGTTAGGTCGGCTGTTAGACATGTCATTACATTTCTTTATCTCTTCCAAGTTATATTTGTATTAATCAAATATACATCAACAATATGCAAATTCTTGGCCTAAAGAGCACATCATATATTCATTAAGTAGATGTGGCATAGACCTGTTATCATTTTGACATTCACACCGATCAAGGGCTTTCCTAATTCTTTCAACACCGTTATGACAAGGGTCAAAAAGTGAAGAAGGCCAACAAGTTCGCATAGGCCACCAGATCGTCTTTAGTGCCAAAGTATTTCCTAAAAGAGAAAAAGCTCAGTAATTCATAATTATCACTAAGGGAGATAAGGACTGAATAATGAAATTTAAAATGTTCTGCTACAGGCGCGCCAGTGCAAGGGAACGAAGTCCACGTTCCACAAATTTGTCAATTATGGAATGTACCCTTTTTTCAATTTCTGATTTGTTATATGATATGAAAAATCAATGGAGAATCATATTAAGAAAGTCAGATATACTGAATTAAAATATCCTCACAGAGAAAATGTCAAGACTTGTTAAATATACTACCTACCTACTCTAGTGCGCCTTTGCTCACTCAATGAGTTTTACCAGATGTATCTATGTATGTTAGAGCAGTCCTTTTGTCTGTTGGATTGAATGGGAGAAATTGAACTTCTATGATTCGAGCACGTACTCTGTAGAAAATAGTTGAATGAAAAGCAAATTGATCAATAATTATAAAGTCAAATGAAAGTATTTACCAACTTCCAAAATTAATTAAATAACATTGTTAGGTTTTCAGTGTTGGTGATTCTGTAGACAAAAGGATTGATTTGTAACGTGTTGTAAAATTCAATGACCTAGGATACAATTTGTATAAATTGAATTATAAAGTCTAGGTTCAAGTATAAAAAGAGGAGAAACACGGCGCCGCATTATCGTTGGCCTATCGCCTGGACATGACTCGAGCGACCAAAACAGAATGGATATTGCTCACTTGTCAGCTCGAGCAACAGGTTGTTTCAAAATACCATAATTCGCGATTTTAAACAGATTTTTCCGACTCATTCAACCTAATTCATCCCTAATATAAATACCTAAGCCATTAGACGAATTTTGGTGTGGGTTTTCATTATATTACTTCTTCCTATTATCCCTTGAAGATCCAATGTATTCATACATTGATTCTATTTTTTTATTCTTGAGATCATGCAACCACATGTTGGGAAAAATATCAATTTCTTAAACTAAAATACCACCTACTTTTTATTCGTCATAAGAAGGTACTTTCTCAGTTGGACTTCTGAAGTTTCTGGAGGTTGAGAGAGGTTGGACTACAAGTGCAGGAAGAAGAACAGGAATATGTGATTCCTATGTATCTACTTTGAAGAGACGTGTGTAGAAGAACGTGAGACTGCTACAGCAAATCTTGGTAGAAGATTGTGAGTCTGTAAGTACAACAGAACTTGGAAGCTACAGGAGGTAGATCAGGAGATCTAGTAGGTTGGCTAGACAGTATCTACGATAGCAGACCACAATGCTGGAATGAGCAACAGATCTTGGAGTTATAGGGTTTACAACAGCTAGTGGAACTAGTTTGGAATTGAACTGTAACCCACATTATCTATAGTTGGGTTTCTCCGTCATCATATCGATATTCGTTGTTTATTGCTTTTCATATTACAATTCGGGTATTCAAACTTAGGACTAAAATTAAATTGTATGGTTAATCATCTAGAAACTATTAAAAAGTAACTTGTTGCTTTTAATAGATTAATTCCACACGTAAGGTTGAACTTGTTAGTTAACTACACGTTTTTTAAATTGGTATCAGAGCCTTATTTCGATTCCTGTCCTTAATTTGTCTAGATGAAGAGTTCATTGTCCGTCCCGCCATACTTTGATGACACTAACTATGCATATGTTTATTTTTATTGTATTTGCCATTTTTTTTAACTTGGTGCATTCATATTTTAAAATAAAAATAACAAAAAAATGGAAAATTGAAAAATAAAAAATTATAGAAATTTTTTATAACATATATGACATTTTTAAACTTGCATATTGTGAGCATGTATGGACATAATTGATAAGTTGTAGCATATTCTCCATTACTTGTTTGGGTTGATATGGAGTAATTAGTATATGTATCTTCATGTACCATCGGCACTACACATACTATCATATTGTAATAGGACTTAACCGTGTTTGTGAGCTTTGGGATGTCAATTATATGNTATGGAGTAATTAGTATATGTATCTTCATGTACCATCGGCACTACACATACTATCATATTGTAATGGGACTTAACCGTGTTTGTGAGCTTTGGGATGTCAATTATATGTTAGTAAGCTAACTTTGAATATGAATGGACCATATTTATTAGACCTAACATCAAGGTTATCCCCGAGAATAAAAAGCTCAATATTTTATTTTTTTCTTCGAAACCTATTTGACTCGAGCAATTAAGCATGCAAGGCTTTTCATAACCCGGTGCCTATCGTCAACTGATTTGGGTTAACCGGCCTAAAGCTCGATACATGAGTCATTTTAGTCGCTTAATGGAGAAAGAGTCTGTAAAATGTGAAAAATTATTATGAACTTAAAATATTGAAATGTGTGAAACCAAAATATGCTTAAAGTCAGGGAGAGAAGAAAATAAATGAACTTTTATTTAAATGTCCTAATGCCCTGTAAATGGTTTAGCTTTCATAAGTAAATGAATATACTTATTGGCAATGATGTTTAGCATGTTATTTCTCACAAAATTAAGGTTTGTGACAAAAAGGTTTACTGTATAATTTACTCCATGTAACTTGAACTGAGTATATGGAAATGTTTACTGTACATTGATTATACTTATGCATTCTAACAACTGTATTTTTGAATGATTATATGTTAATGTTACAAGTCTTTTTCCCTTCGTCATTTGTGACAAAAAGGGGGAGAGAGAACATACAAACAAATGAGGAGCATTGAATGAAAAATTGAGATTTTCATTTTGTATTTTATGTCTAGGGGTCGTTGAGGAGAGGCATAGATACATTTTGCATACTATATATAAATATTGAGAGTTCGCAGTAAGGGAGAGAATGTGCATTGCATATCATATGCATAGCTGTTTAAGTTTTTGATGTTTTGTGATGTTAATATTTCGGTTGGTATTTTGATTGACATTAATGTTATATCTCAAACTAGCATGCTTATTTGTGTTCATGAGTTTTTGATTTCTTGTATCACGTGCTTTTACACTGGATATTGAGTTGTGAATTTCAGGAAATAGGTTTAACAAGAAATGCAAAAATCATTAGTTTGATGAAACTTGGGTAGTTTAGATTTTGCTTTTAGTTTTTCCTTGACTTATTTTATAATTTTGTCACAAAATGCCAAATGAGCAGTTTGTTAGGTTTTTAGTGTTGGTGATTCTATAGACAAAATGACTTATTTGTAACGTGTTGTAAAAGTAAAGGACTTAGGGTGCAATTTGTATAAATTGAGTTATGATGTATAGGGTTCAAGCATGAAAAGAGGAGAAACACGGCGCCGTATTATCGCTGGCTTATCACCTGGACACTGCTTGAGCGACCAAAACAAAATGGCTATCGCTCGCTTGTCACCGGCTCTCGCTAAAGCGAGAGGTCATCACTCGCCCATCGTCGAGATTTCACTAAGCGACAAGTTGTTTCAAAAACCTCTAATTCTCGATTTTAAACAAATTTTTCTGGCTCATTCAACCTAATTCCCCTTCTATAAATACCCAAGCTACTGGATGAATTTTGATTCTTGAGATCATACAACCACATGTTGGGAAAAATATCAATTCCTTAAACTAAAACACCACTTACTTCTTATTGGGCATAAGAAGGTACTTTCT